>APFE031730755.1:0-32633 GCA_000404065.3 Pinus taeda | reverse complement strand
TAAACAAATATAATAAAATATTCCAAGTGGTTATTCCAAGAATGGGATCAATAATATTTTATTATTTCTCATTATTCAAAATAACTCAATATTTTGTTATAAATAGAAGGGCTTTGCATTCATTATTCACTTTTAATTATTTTCATTGTTGCACTCATTGTTGTAAATCTGATTATTTTCATTGTCACACACCATATTTTTCACTGGGTTTATGCCTTATAGAGGCGAGAGACTCTACACAAGATGAAGACGTTTTAGGATAGCGAAGAACCCATCCCATAGAGGGGGACTGGTAACATTTATTTGTTCCCTTCATAGGTGTTATAATAAAACTATTCTTTACATATCTGGTTTCCATTGGATGATTGGAGTTATTACTCTTTCTTTTTGTTGTTTAACTATGATTTTGGCATAGATCTAGACTTTGGCAGGCTTTGTTTCTATCAGTTGTTGCAGATCTACAATGTTTAACGGCCATTTATATTGTTGAGTTTCTTATTCATCCACAATATTTAGTGGGTTCTTTTCGTAGATCTTTGAGAAGAAAACACTACAACAATTAGTGTCCTAAACCTAATCCAGTCTTTCCATCTCGGTATCCATCTATTCTACTATCGATTCATCCTGCTGAGCAAGTTCCTGTTCCTACGGCTTCTCACCCTGTTCATCATCTTCCGTTGGTGGATCTGAGACTTCAACTTGTATCAATGTAGTTTTCACTATCTATGCGCCTTGCACTTCCTCCTATTCCTATTCCAGTTGCACTTCTTTCTCTCTTCTACATAGCTCTTGTTCTTCTTTGAGCTTCTGGTCTACTTCCTGCAACTTCCTCTCCATCTCTTCTAGTGTTTGTTTCTCTCTCCTTTTTTTTGCTCCTCTCTTGTCGCGTTGTCACCTCTTTTCTTCTATATCCAAAGCTACTCTTTCAACAAGTGGATCTTCCTTAAACTTGTAGCTTTTCTCCAACTCTGCGCTTTTAGAAATCTTCCTCTTACCTTTTCTTGAATAGGTTTGTTTCCTACTGCTTCTTTCATTGCTGATCCCTGTGGTGTTGTTGGCTTGAGTGCTACTAGCCATTATACTACCACACTGACCAGTTCATTGAGCCTAGAGGAGTTATAACAATATCTCCAAGGGTATTCCCCTAGCTAATGACATGCCCCATGTATCCAAGGATAGTACACTCACAAACAATGGTCGCTACATAATCCATGCAGATCATATGGATTGAAACTCTTGTCGTAGGACTTAAACTTCTTGAAGTCCTCGACCTTGGAATCTGCTTCTTTCAAACTCTGGATAACGTACAACCCAATTTGCAGAGGGAGCATAGGCCATGGTTCCTTCCTCTTCCTCTACAATCCAGCTAATAACCTTATCGAGATGTGGTATGAAACCTCCTGCATGACCATCTTGTTTGTGGATAAATTTGGCAACAAATGTGAAGCCTTATTTTTGTTGTACATCTTGATGAAGGTGTCATCAGGTGAGGCATACCAATCTCCAATGTTGAGCAATGCCTCCATTGCTTCCTGGGACATGTAAGGTAGATCTTGTTCAAAGATCATCAGGTACAGAGGGGAAGCGAAGTATTCATATAGTCTATCCATGATTCCTCGGTAGTTGCACTCTAAGAGTAACTTGCAATATATGTTCACAATATTCTTTGAAGGTGTCCATTCCCAACCCATGATTGGAAACTGATAATGGGCATCGATTCAATCGAGAAGGTATGCGAACATGAAGAATCATTCTTGTTGATCCTTGGGTGGACTCCAGGAATTTGATACATGCACTATTAGCTCGAGAGTCAACATGTCAGACCAATTGAAAGGTTTTCCTTCACTTTCCAACTGATCTAATAGAACCACCCAACTCTACGACAAGGTCTTTGTACTCTCTTAGCCATACAAGCAACCTGAAAAGATGACCAAGAGTTCGTGGGCCTTTCTGAGTGTCTTTATCTTATAGATATGGTTTAGTGTCATCCTAAGCTTTGATGGCTCCCTTACCCAACACTTCAATATGTCTCTTGTGTTCGCGCTATTGTTGGTAGTGTAGAATAGTGCATCCATCCTATTCACTGACTGCAACAAATGATCACATCACTTCTACTCAATTGTGTTTTTGTTTACAATAGTGTCTTCCATTTCCACTAATGATTGTGGTGATTTTGCTAGAAACTCCCTTTAGTACATCACAATTTTTTGGCTTGACCAACCTTACTAGAAGATGAATGTATTGTGCCTCTAGGGCCCTAATCTTAACGCTGAAATAGATTAGCCAATGAATTACCATTTCACTAGAATCCACTCTTCAATGTAAATGTAGAGAGTACCTTGCTTGTTGATGAAGATCCATACAATTTTACAGTTTCCCTCTAGAGTTTAGCCTCATCTAGACCTTCACTTGTGTGATGTTCCAATGTTATTTTAGTATTGTTTATAAAGATCTTGTTTTTCCTGTGAAAGTTGGCATCCCCTAAAGGTTAGACAAGAAAGTGTCTTGGAATTTTTGGATGGATATGAGATTCTAGAGTATCATAATAATATGAAATAGATTTCGGTGTTAGTAAATAGTATTTTAAAATTGATATTTACATATTAATACTCCTATGTTGTTAAAAAATATAAACTTCATTAGTCAATAATTTGGAAAAGTTTAATAATATCTTTACCAATGACAAACTTTTGAAATAGATACTTAGTCTCCTATTCTACTTTAATTTTTGTGATCCTTCGAGTGAAAAGGAACCTTTTATAAAGAAATATTTCCTTGGTGACATATCATGCTTGTAATTTAATCATAAATATGAAGATTAGTTTTACTTACGTTTCATAATTGGTAGTTCCAATAAAGGGAAATGTTTAGTTAGGTTGCAGTGTTTATCCTATTTAGATAGGATTTAATTTTGATGATAGTGTTTTGGTCACTAGTAGGAACGTGCTTAGTGGAGAAACCTTGGTGTCATTCTTGTGAGTATGCATTATAACTCTTTGTAAAATATACAGTGTTAAAATGTAATTTTCACTTTGTTTGTCTCATTGTGTGCTATTTGGATTTCTATTGAGGTTTCCTACATTGTTCTTTCAACATAAAGTAGAAAAGGAATATTTCCCCTTTGCTATATCATGGGGATGCTTGCAAGCCATAAGAAACACATATATTTAAGATTGAGCTTAATTTAGGGTACAAGTTAAGAAAGAAGATACGTGGAAAACGAGCTTCCAAATTTTACCATGGTTGTATGGATATTGGTAATGGTATTTGAACTCACTAATGCACCAAATAAATTCCATCGATTGGTGAATCATGTATCAAGAGATTATCTCGGTTATTTTCTCATTGTGTATTGTGATACCATTCTCCTCTATAGAAAAATATGGACATAACATTTATAATATGTCAAAGTTGTATTATGAAAAGATGTGAGAGAGAAGAAACCTTTGATGAATTTGAGGAAGAGTTTATTTTCCATGGACTTCATAACTTATTTGGGCTATATGGTAGGTGTAGATGGATTTTATATCAAGCTAGAGATGATACAAGTCGTAACTAAATTGTCAATGTCAACCTATCTCAATGACCAATTGCAAGTCTACCTCACATTGCTTTGACATCTCATTGTGTTTTAATTCCTTAACCAAGGAAAATGCAGACAATAAATGGGAAGATGAACAATGATCTTTTGATGAACCCAAGACACAAATCTATATTGCACCTAGGCTAATAGTGCTAGAAAAACTGCCATTAGAACTGGAGCTTGATATTGATATGTCCCAAGGGATCTATGATTAGTGGTGCAACACACACTTGAAGACATTCTTTGAAGTGATGATCAAGTATCCAACTATAAGAAGTTGCATGGAATTTTGGATACACTATAGTGACACTATATCTTAGCTAAGGGGTTGAATTACAATGATTATTTCAACAATGATACTAAGTACAAAGAGTCAAGTGCCCTCACATGAGATGATACCTCCCTTTCTCTAATTGTGATGGAACCTCCCTCAAGGTCGCAGGGTTGAATTTCCCTAGGCGTGAGTGGAATTATGTTAATGAACATGCCCTAAGGTAATATGCCCCATGGCGCCATGTGAGTGCCACGAGGAATGATTAAGAGAGCTTACAAAATGAATATGGAAACCCAAGGATGACATAAGTTTTGACCCCAAAATGTGAATACAGAAGAGCCATTGGCACGTCAAAAAAGTAATTGGGTTCTTGGCATTACAGTTGCTTAGATATCTCGAAGAGGATTTCTCCTCTACTTCCATTTCATTCAAGCCTTCTATGCTTATGAAGAGGCCATAAGTTGATCAAAATCAAGCTAAAACGAAGTCCTAGTGAAATATTAGAGTCGACAGTAGAAAATCTGCGAAGGTTTCATGGTTGTAACAAATGTAAACGCTAAACCTAGCTCATAAGAGTTGAAGAGTACTATTTCGCTAAATCTCTATTATATTAGTCTTAACTCTTACTAGTTAATTTGATTAATTAATTAATTAAGCCCCCATTCTTTTCTTTATATATATAACATTAATATAACTGTATATATAATACATATAGCATTAATATGAAATTACATATAGTATTATTATGACATTATATATAGTATTTATATACAATTACATTTTATTTATTTATTAATTATTATTATTATTAGTATTAGTTAAATGAAAATAAGAAATAAAAATACTATTCTATATTATAAACTACATTATATATATAAAAAATCTCTAACTCCATATCATCAACATTATATAAAATACTGAAACATTATATATAAAATATGTAACTCTATAAAATAGTAAAACATTATATATATAAATTCTTCTAACTCTATATCATCAACATTATATAAAATATTAAAACATTATACATAAAAAATCTGTAACTCTATATCATCAACATCATATAAAAAAATAATGAAAAATGGAACGTGGCCTCCATGCGGGCCGCCACTGGATGAGAAAGCAGAGCGAGCTGCGGCGAGGGTTCTACCATCGTACCATGGGTGGTTCTCCCATATATCATTTAGATTGGAGCTGATTCAGTCACTATTCATGTTGCTCTCCCTTCCTTCTATCGGTATGGAACGTTTGAGCCTGAATCTATCATTTAGATTGGAGCTGATTCAGTCACTATTCATGTTGCTCTCCCTTCCTGCTATCGGTATGGAACGTTTGAGCCTGAATCTATCATTTAGATTGGAGCTGATTCAGTCACTATTCATGTTGCTCTCCCTTCCTGCTATCGGTATGGAACGTTTGAGCCTGAATCAAGGCTTCTGCCTTCGGTGCTTCTCCCATATCTCACGCTTCTACCATCGGTGGTTCTCCCATATCTCACGCTTAGTAAATTGCAGATTCATTCACTATTGATGTTTATATCTCACGCTTAGTAAATTGGAAATTCATTCACTATTGATGTTTGTAGCTCTCCCTCCCTCCTATCGGTCTTACTTGCCCACCTTATGGCTTGGTCATATCGAGCCTTAATCGAGTCCCCAAGTTTGGTCAACGGAAATTAATGAATGAGGTAATCCGTTTTCTTGATTTTCTTTGGAGCAGAAGGACGATTTTGACATTTTGATATGCATGTGGCCGATGAATTGAAAGTGTTGCACAGGTGATTGTTTTCTTTTTCACCGCCTTTACGAATTCGGTGTTCTTATGTTGTTGTTGTTACGGTGTTCATTTGAAAAATTCAGAGAATTGTAAGTTGATTTCAGCTAATTACTGGGCGGTGCAGTCATGGTAGATACAGAGAGCAGCAGGTGCGAGACGTTATTGGCATTCAAACAGGGTGGCAGTGGTCTAATTTGAGTTGATACGCTTTCAAAACCTGCCCATATCTTGCCTGGTATATGTATTCTTTGTAGTCGCACATGAGAAAGTGCCATTGACATGTATTTCAGACCATACATATTATATTTGAGTCTAGCGACCATGACTGCTGAGAGTAATTTGTATTTTCTTGTTTTTTTCCCGTTTGCTGCAAGAAGACCAGGCAAATTCTCACAATTACTGCTTTCTGCGAATCTTTTAGCCGCGCTGTGTTTGGGTAATAGGTGTTCGGGTAATAGTCAGTAACTTAATCCTCCTGTGTTTCCGTAATGCATATACGAATAGAATTACCGTAGCCATTTTGTGCCGGGTTATGTTCATTATCATAATATACCTATATTTTCGCTTATCAGTGTTTCCTATAGGGTTTGTTAATAACTTCTCTTATGTCATATGGACGGGAAATATTCATTATCAACGCGTATTCATAGGTGAGTTAGTCCGTATCAATGCGCTAGTGAGAACTCGGTTATTCGCAGGATACGCTACCAGATATGCCAAATGCCTCCGCCGTTACTCAATTTTTGGCTAACGCGAACTATTTCCGGTAGGCATCTCCTTGAATACGCGATTTCATTTATGCCTATCCGAGCATTTTTCGCCAGATATGCTACTTCTTTCTATGCAATGCGGGTTAGTTATGCTCAATATGCGAATTATTTACTGAAAAGGACTTATCGCCAATGGATACGCGACTTATCATTGCCGTATACGCGTGTTATCTTGCCGGAGATAACCGGAATGATACGTCGGAGATAACTGGAATGATAAAGTCGCCATATCCGGCAGTAACCGGAATGATAAGTTCCATATCCGGCCTGTCGTGCATGCTCGCCCGGAAATACCTCACATAACCGGCCATGAGTAGCCCAAAATGAACTCGCGTAGACGGTGTCGTGTTATCACGCCGGAGGTAACGGGAATGATAAGTCGCATTATCCCCGCAGTAACCGGAATAACATGAAAAAAATAGAAAGAAAACTTGTGAGGATGGTTATTATTGATTTTCTAAATATATTTATATTTTGACACATTTTACATAAATAAATTTAGATTGGTGATTTTTTAAATATGTATTTATCTATTAGAGTTTTGGATATAATTTTTTAGTGGAAAGAGGATGTATGGGTATTTTATTTTTAGTTTTATCTTAAATGTCGTTATATAGTCTAGAGTTATTAAAAATGATTCAAAATCTAAAATGAATTGAATAAAATAGTGGAAATATCTTATTGTTGAAAAAATAGAGTATATATATTCAAATTTTTATAATGTATACTATCGAATTTTTTCCGAATTAGAAAATTTTCATTGGAATTTTTATCGTACCGAATTGAATTCGAATCCGAATTCGAATTCGAATTTGGTAACTATGCTTTAGAATGTAGATGTAGGCAGTTTTGTAGCGGGTTGTAGTGAAATTCAAATCATTTGCATGCTTGCAATTGTTCTGATTTGGATGGTGTGGAGCATACAATGGATTATGGTCTTGTAGAAGTTACACAGGTTCCAACATGGAATCTACTTTGTAAGGTCCAATGCATTATGAATGCAGAAAAATAATATCTTAAGTGAATCCAAAATATCCAAGAATAGAAATATCCAAAATTCAGGATCGTTTCCACCAAAGGTTTTGGCATTGGCATTGGCATTGGAGTTGAATGGAAATAGTGCAACCAATTCATCGTTTAATTTTTGTTAAGGCTATCCAAGAATATTATACAAGAATTGGAGCATCAAACATCAAACATCTGCAACAGTATCACTAGTCATGCCTATACAACATCTTGACCGTTCTTCATGCTTTTGCTTTAGGCAGATCAATATGACAGGCAAAGCAACAGTCGCATTTTTCAATAGTTGATAAATTACATCGAGCCCATGACCACCATAAATGTGTTCTATGCACCATAAATTTAGAGCTATAAATAAGTAAAAAATGTGAGTAGATTGTGCAAGGCGAGCTACTAATACTTTCAATTCATAAGCTCACTGCAAAAGATACTTGCAGAATTACAAAAACTTGCCAAGTGTTCTTCAATTCTAATTTGACCATCTTGCTTGGCAGTACCATCCTTCATATTTTCTAGAAACTCCTCTACACACTTTCTTGTAACATAAGTAGACTCCAACAACATTTCCAATTCGATTATTATAATAGAAAAAACAAGGATGTAAAATTTCACCATCATTCAATACTAAATATCCCATGATAAAGAGCATAGTAATGAAATTGTTTCACCTAAAACACTTTGTACATAAAGAAATAACACTACAAATATCAATTAACTACACACCTGCCATCTTCATCTTCACAGTGGAAGAAGACTTTCCTCATTGGTTCTTGTGCATATGCTTGAAGGTCTAATCCTCACTCCCAGATGTCACTGATACCCAAATGTAATTTAAAATAGATGTTGCAAGATCAATGCGATGAATTGAAGGAGCCTTGGGATACTACAATACAATTGGGCATTCAGTTTAGTATAAAATGAAACCTAACAGCAAGTTCATAATCTAAAATGACAAATTTTAAGATCCTTCTCAGCAAAACCCAAAAGTAACCTTACCCTCAAAATAACCAAAATAACTTATAGTCAAAACAACACAGATAATAAGTTAAAAGAAGGTGTCCTTATTTTTTGGAAGCAAATGGTAGGTGGGAGTACACTATTCACAGTTTGACAAATCCAACACAGAAATTGGCTTATTCATATTCTTCTTCTTGTTTGGGAGTAAGGAAACCTTGCCACTATATTAATCTAAGTATATTGTACATTTATCAATTCTCTCTCTTTCTTTTTCCATGTCTCTTTCACAATCTCTATCTTTCTCCCCCTTCTTTCTCCCTCTCTTGATCATGTTCTTTATCTTTCTCCATCTTCACAGACCTTTGAAGAGATCCATCTTCCCATAATGACAGGACATAATCACGTTTGGTGAAGTCTAGCTTGATCAGATTTTACTGGGCATAAGTGTTGCCAAAATCACAACTAATATATGCAAACCATATTTCTTTTCCGTACATTGAACATTAAAATCAATATTAAAAGGTTGATTATAAATGCATTAAAAGAATTACTGATTCAATATTCAAAAGGTTGATTATAAATGTGTTAAAAGAATCACTGATTTGCTTTACTTTAGGTGCCATGCATCTTGGTGCTTCTACATGTTGCATGCATTCCCACTAACTCTATGAGGTTTGGATATTTGATTTTGGTTCTTTATGTCAAGTGTGGCTATCCTTTTACCCTACATTTATTTTCTAGAAAACCAACACTGATGTTGATCCTCTACATCCTTATCCACTTCATGAAGTGGAATAGCCCGAAATGATTGAAAAACCAGTCAAATTGAAAAATAATGCTTTATTGGGAGGAATTCATATGAAGGTATAGTGTGAGAGAATGTTGATTCTCATGATGTGATTGAATCTTGTTGAGTATTTTCAATGCATTTTTTGGAACTACATCAGTGATTTCAAGCATGTTTATAACTGTCATTAAAGACTGTAGTTCAAGACCTATATGGAATAGCCCGAAATGATTGAAAAACGAGTCAAATTGAAAAATAATGTTTTATTGGGAGGAATTCATATGAAGGTATAGTCTGAGAGAATGTTGATTCTCATGATGCGAGTGAATCTTGTTCAGTATTTTCAATGCATTTTTTGGAACTACATCAGTGATTTCAAGCCTGTTTATAAATGTCATTAAAGACTGTAGTGCAAGACGTATATGACATTCAAGCACCATGGAAAATTAATTGCATGAAATAAGAGAGGTATGAGCTCCTATCTCCATGGAACATGTTGTCAAGGTATCACAATGCATCTTGGGTATAAATGAGATTTTAAAGGGGGGAAACTTAGAAATCTGAATATTTGTTGAGCATAACCTTTTTTGTTAAAGCACGAATGTGAAAAAATGCCCTCCAAAAGGGAAGCAAGTAATTTTGTTGCATTTCTAGAAGTAAAGTCAATAGGAACATTTTTGCATTTCTAGAAATTCAATAGGTACATTAAACCACTGTCAGCTGTGCAAATACTCACATACAAGAATAGAAAACCCTAAGAGATCAAACATGGTAGTGGAGAGACAAGACATTTGGAATGAGCACATGGTACACTCTTCATTGTATTAGGTATTTAATAGAAGTACAAAATTGATGAAGTTTGATCATCTTTGACAAAGCCTCCTAGGGTTATCCCAAATAGGTATTTAATAGAAGTACAGAATTGATGAAGTGTGATCATCTTTGAGGAAGCCTCCTAGCGTTATCTAAAATATACATATTTTGGTTGGTTATTGGATCAAGCCCATTATGGATCATGTATAATAAGATTGGAAAGATAAAGCAAAAAGCGAAATTACAATCATAATACATATAACAACAAAGTCCATTGGACCTTACCCATAATAAGAAAAAGGGATACCAACTCTGAAGTTTTTTCAACGCCTTGTCAACAAATGGCCTCAGCTGCGCACGAGGGCGAGAATGGCTTAGGAAAGCATTCAGGAGGAGGGCAGTACAGTTCCAGCCCCAACGCTCCGAGCCGCAACCCTTGATTGGGCCAAAGGCGAGGTCGACATCGCGGACGCTCCGACTAACATGAAATGGATCGGATGGCCCTGGGAGATGATGTCCAAGCTGATTGTTCATGTGCAGAAGATGGGGAGTATCATTGGGCGGAAAGGAGAGCTTGTGAAGAAAATGTGCAAGGAGACTATGGCGCGCGTAAAGATTGTCGAGGGTGCTGTAGGCCTTATAGATCGTTTGATCAGGGGCCTCCCCACTGATAAAAGACAACCCATTTTGGCCATCTGCGAGCACGAGACAATTGTCGAGGAAAACAACCTAGACCTGGTTCCTGAGATATTTACGGAGGATGGACAACAGAAGGGACAACCGCGTGCTAGTAAGTCTAGATCAAGTAGATCTTATGATATTATTGTTGAATGTGTTCGATCTACTGAATCACACACTAGATCTAATACGACAGTACGTGAAAAATTGTTGATAGGAGGTGGACAACCTTTTTACACAATGGGAAGACATATAAACCTTAGATCTGCCATCGATCCACCAGATCTCGCTTACAATCCAGTAAATCGGGGCCACGATATGGTTGATCCGTCATGTATGAATACAAATCTGAAGCAAAACTTTATCATATCGATAGAAGGCAGACATTGTTGTGTACCTATGTTGCACGGGTGCGCGCACTCGGGGGTGGGGTTCTCGAACGCGTGCCGGGTTCCCGCACCTAAGTACCGGATTCAGGTACGGGTTCTTCCCAGACTAACCCAGAAGAACCGGGTTCTTCCATGAAGAACCGGGTCCTTCAAAAAAAAGAATCGGGTTCTTTTCCTTTCTTAGGTTCTTAGGTTATTCAGGTTCTTCGGGTTGGGTTCTTCATAAAAAAACTATTAAAGATATAATTTGCAAGAGTTAGAAAAGGAGATCTAGATCAAACTGGGAACTCGAGTAACATACCAAAATTTGATATTTTCAGGACTCTGCTTGCAGGACCAACACACACTCCACTATGGAGTCGTTAAACATTCAACCATCATCCTCAATCTGAGACTGCGCGCTAGTGGGTCTAGATCAAGCAGATCTTATGATATTATTGTTGAATGTGTTCGATCTACTAAATCACACACTGGATCTAATACGATAGTATGTGAAAAATTGTTCATAGGAGGTGGACAACCTTTTTACACAGTTGGAAGACATATAAACCCTAGATCTGCCATCGATCCACCAGATCTCGCTTACAATCCAGTAAATCGGGGCCTGGATATGGTTGATCCGTCATGTATGGATACAAATCTGAAGGAAAACTTTATAAGATTGATAGAAGGCAAACATTGTTGTGTACCTTTGTTGCACAGGTGCGGGCACCCGGGGGTGGGGTTCTCGAACGCGTCCCGTGTTCCCGCACCTAAGTACCGGATTCAGGTACGGGTTCCCAGACTAACCCAGAAGAACCGGGTTCTTCCATGAAGAACCGGGTCCTTCAAAAAAAAAAGTCGCGTTCTTTTCCTTTCTTGGGTTCTTAGGTTCTTCAAGCTCTTCGGGTTAGGTTCTTCATAAAAAAAACTGTATTAAAGATTTAATTTTCAAGAGTTAAAAAAGGAGATCTAGATCAAACTGGGAACTCGAGTAACATACCAAAATTTGATATTTTCAGGACTCTGCTTGGAGGACCAACACACACTCCAGCACTATGGATTTGTTAAGGATTCAACCATCATCCTCAACCTGAGACTACGAGGCAGATGCAAGGGGGCCAACTCAAAAACTACAGGATCTTTTCGCGATGCAGTCAAAGGAAAGGTACCATTGCAACACAGAGCAGCACCCATAACAGAGCTACTAGGCCCCTACATTGTGGAACCGAAGCCGGAACCACCCATGCTTACAATATCTCTGCCGGAGGTAACATATCTATACACAGATTTAACCCATAATGCTCTTATATGTAGATTTAATGGTTTTTGGCAAAAACCAGATGCCATGCATCAATGGATTCTCAAATCATGGTCACCTAACTGTGAAATATATCTATGCCTTAAGGGTTTTTTCATAGTTAGATTTAACACAAAACTGGAACAAGACAACATCATTAATCAGGGGCCTTGGTTTTGGGGCAATTATGTGCTCTTTATCATGCCCTAGTTTTTGGACTTTGATGCCAATACCATGATAGTTTTCAACAATGCCAGTTTGGGTAAGGATGCATAACCTCCCATTGCATTTTTGGCACCAAAAAGTTTTAACAGCCATTGGGAACTCCTTAGGAAAGTACCTTAAAACAGATGAGGACAGAGCTATTCGGGGAATCTTCACATATGTCAGAATATGCGTAGAGGTGGACCTAAGTCAAGGACTACCAGATCACATCACATTGAATTTTATTAATTCACTGTGGACACAACCGCTTGACTATGAGAACACAACATTCAGATGTCGTGGCTGCTTGCAAACATGGAACCTACAATATGCCTACCCATTGGCTAGTAAGGAGCCAAAAGGGAACAAGAAACAATAGAAAAAACCCAAAGGTTAGCAGCATACCGAACTGTTGGAGGAGGAGGAACTGAAGACAGAACCCACAGACATGCAATTGAGACAGGAAAACATATAAAGAGAGAGCACCGGGGGGCCCAATTTGGGGCCAAATAACTTGATATAGCAGCAACAATTACAGCTCGAAATAAGCGGCACCAAACAAGCACATAGTTTTAAAGGATCGGAATCTGATAAAGAACAACCAATGAATACAGAGGAAAACCAGTTTGCTATAATTGGTCCCACTCCCAACAATGGAGGTTGGCGGAAAGTGGAGAAGAAAAAAGTTAGGAAAGTGTAGGCCTGCTGGCATATTATTTATTTTCTTGTTAATTTTGTATTCTTATGTGTCCTGATTTTCAGGACAACCCATATGCATATGCTCTAAGCATCTACAAAATGTAATTTTCTTCATATGAATAGAAATACGACTTTTTTCCTACATGAAAAAAAAACAACGAAGTCCATTGGAAGTCGAACTTAGTGACTAAACCTCATTAACTTCTCCCTGTTACCATAAAGTCATTTGTAATTTATGTTTATTCTAACCTACTTTCCAGTGAAGGAGACCACATAATTGGTAAGTGCTAGGTGCAGGTTTAGTTTTCCTAATAGAACACTCGAAGGTAAACCACTATTGAAATGTGAGCTCATGTAACCACTGGTGCTTGGCTAGAAGAAGAAATGTCCTTCCTATACTTGTTGAAGGCTAGGCTAAAAGGATATAACCTATATATTTGTGTGGACAGGGGAACAATTAACAACGTGTCCATGTGAAATATTAGTAACATTTGTAGTCTTCTTGGTTGTGAGTGGGATTTTTTCAAGGCGTATATTAGTCATACTTACATGCCATTTGGATTTATGCATGTCATCATCCCTTCGTCATATCATATGATGTTGTATATATTCATATATAAATATAAATTGTTTTAATCTAAATTATATATTATCTTATGCACCTAGGTTTAGAAATGTGTAAATCCTCATTCTATCATAAGGTTGGAAAAAATCAACAATTCTCACATCATTTACCATATTTTTCATTCATGCAAAAACAAAGTTTTCCCGACACACACATTGGGCTCTATCAGGATTTGGTCATTTCCATGGAAATTGACATTGGGCCTCTTTCTTGGTTGCTTGCTTATATCTTCCCAAACAATGCATAATCGAACAAATAATTTTGTCTCATGAAATGTTTTCTTGTCAATGTTCCATTGACAATCCAATATGAATCACATATTTTCTTGTCAATGTGCCATTGATAGTCCAGTATGAATCACATGCAATTTGTTTTGATTGTGGCAGAGGAGATACAACATTTCATAAATGGATACCATGTGGTGGTTGGATGAATTACTCCTACTCTTTTTAGGGTAAGGGAAATCCACCATAATTTTCGGCCTGTGTTAAGCACTTGGTTCCCACTTGGGCCAAAAGGTCACCTTTCTAACTTCTCGTTTCATCTCATATAGGAAAATAGGGTAAGGGAAATCCACCATAATTTTCGGCCTGTGTTAAGCACTTGGTTCCCACTTGGGCCAAAAGGTCACCTTTCTAACTTCTCGTTTCATCTCATATAGGAAAATTATTTGGCAGAAAAAATCGATTGAATGGCATGTTTTTCATTGATTGAACACCCCACATTAGTGGGTGGTTTTATTTATTTTATTGAAATATAAAACCCAAAATAGTACACTGAATTGAAAGGAGGAATCTAAAGGGCATCAAATTCAATAGTTTGTCCTTTGGGTCCACAATTAAATTTTTTGGAAGAACATCATAGAAAATTCACAAAAATAATATAGTATTGCATATTACAAATTTTTTATATTTAATGGGATCATTACTGTGGATGTGACAGAGTTTTGGATCAATCTTGCACCATATCCTCAATTTCGTTTTATGTATGTTTTCTTCCTATGCTCGAGTAATCTTTGCACAGAAAACCTATCATGAGCAACTATTTGTGTCCGAGATTACAAATGCAATGATTGAACCCTTGAGCATGATGGCCAAGTTTGGCCCAAGGCATTGGAAGTACATGGCTTGTTGTCTCATGTATTGAGAGGATGTTGTGGCAAAATATGTGAATACAGCAATACCAACCATGAAGGCTAAATGGGTTATTCAATTTGTAGACTAGTAGGTGAAATTTTATTTTTGTTTACACTTTGAAGCCTCACTAGACCTATGACGTTTATTCCTCTGTTTCTCACAATGTGCCATTGGTGGTTTACTAGGTGCCCCATAGGTTTCAAATTTGGCATCCGTTACCAACCACCCAAAGTGGTGCACGGGGGAGACCTTTCCAAGGTGCAACTCGTTGTTTGCATGATCAACAACAATATTCTTCTGGATAAAGTCATTTAATAGATTGAACACATGTTTGATTTTGTTACCATTGTGTTAAATATGATTTACATTCTCCAGTTGCCACATACCATATATAGTATGCTGATACACCAAAAAGGCATCACGCGTTTATAATTGGCATACTGCCGGTAATGTGTAAGCATAAATAAGGTAATAAATGACTATTGATACATTGATTTTGGGTCAGATTACTATTTGAGCAGACAAATCTCAATATTTAGTCCCTTGCATGATAATTACAATCCTAATTTTTGAGAATTGGAAATGCTACATTAATGGAGGTGTTGAACTGGACATGACATCCTCAAGTCCTCCGTGTTTTTTCTTTTTCTGTTTGGGCTTCTGAATTCATGGAGGTTTAAGGTCTCTGTAAGACCAACAATCCATTCTCAGTTAGAAGTTCAACTATTATAGCTTCATTAGATAAGGATTTTGGGTATTTGAAGGCCATTTAGCTCACATTTTTGCAATTGTAGCACTATTTTCTCACGCTAGGGAATTCTATTTGTGTACATTTTTCTCATAAGACCCAGGGACTCAAAACATCGTAAATCAACTAGCTTACCCTCGTTTTGCTCTGTTGTGGCCTTGGAAGACTCAAGATCCTTTTGGAGAGAATCCAAGGTTGTTTCCAACTCTGTTAATGTGCACATAAGGCTTACTTTTTCTTCTTTTTAAATCAATGTTCTTTTATTCAATTCAGTTTGTATTAGCTTACCCTCTTTTTCCTCTATTGTGGCTGTGGAAGACTCAAGATCCTTGTTGACAGAATCCAAGGTTGTTTCCAACTCTCCTAACATGCCCATAAGGCTAACCTTTTCTTATTTTTAAATTAATGTTTTCTTATTCAATTCAGTTCATAAAGAAGTGCTCTCCTCATCTAGGAACATTGTTTTCTTATTCAATTCAGTTCATAAAGAAGTGCTCTCCAAAGGCAGGAGGTTGTCATGATATCCACAAGGTATTTTAAGACATGTTTTTTTACAGTAGTCCAAGGCATTGGTTTAGATTAGGCTTAGATTATGCCATGATTATTAAATTATTGTGTTGTCTTCATTCAAATCTATAGTTTAATGTGCATGTAGGTTTAAAACTTCCAATGTCTTTTTAGTTTAGTTTTAACACTAGTATGGGGAAGCAAGTGTAGTTTAAATCTAATTATAAGGTAGTTTTGTTTCATTTTGATCAGTTATGTTGTAATTTAGTTATGTTTTAATTAAGTATACTTCCCACTTATTTATTTACTATAGTTTGGTGTGAGTATAGTTTGGACCATTTCCCACAATTATTAAAATGAGCTGCTCTAACTTATCATCCTAAAAGTCATTTTTTAATAGCGTTTATTTTTATAATTAAACTAAATTTCTTCTACTAGGTAGTTTAGATTAAATGTCTTTCTCCAATAAGATATGTAAGTTATGTTTTTGAATTTATATAATATAAATGGATATTATATGTATTATATATTATATAAATTAGATATTAATAGATATAAATTAGATATATATAATATAAATTAGATATTAAGCTCTATAATATGGTATATCTTTAACTAAAATAATATAATGAAAAAATATTTGAATTTATATAATATAAATGGATATTATTTTTCTATTAAAATCTATATTATAAAATGAAATAGTGATGTAAATGTTTTTTAAGATCAATTTTGAATATGTGTTTTATTAATGTCTCAACTACATCATGTATATATAAATTCCTAGAGTAGGCTAGAGAAGGATAGAGAGGAGTAGGGTAGGCTAGACTAGGCTAAGCTAGGCAAATGTAGAGTAGGGTATTCTAGAAGAGGTTACAATAGGTTAAGGTAGGATAGGTTAGGGTAGGCTATATTAGACCATTCTAGGCTAAAGTAGGCTAGGCTAGGCTAGAGTAGGATAGGTAAGACAAGGCTAGAGTAGGCTATGCTATGCTAAGAAAGAGTAGGCTAGGATAGGATAGGATAGAGTACACTAAGTCAGGCTAGGCTAGAGTAGGCTAGAGTAGGCTAAAGTAGGATAGAGTATGTGAGGCTAAGCTAGGCTAGAGTAGTTTAGGCTAAGCTAAGCTAAGCTAGAGTAGGCTACGTCAGGTTAAGATAAAGTAAACTAAGATGGGCCATGATAGGTTAGGCTAAAATAGTTTAGGCTAGGCTATAATAGGCAAGTTAGTTAGAGTGGGCTAAAATAAGGTAGGTTAGAGTAGGTTAGGATATAATAGTCTAGGCTAGAGTAAGCTAGGATAAAGTAGTCTATGGTAGGCTAAAGTAGGATAGAGTAGGAAAGGTTAGAGTAGGTTAGAAAAGGTTAGATTGGATAGGCGAGACTAGGCTAGGGTAGAGTAGGATAGAGTAGGGTGGAGTAGAGTAGGTTAGGTTAGAGAAAGCTAGAGTAGGCTAAGGTAGGTTGGGATGTACTAGGCTATGCTAGGGTAGGTTATGCTAGAATAGTCTAGGCTAGAGTAAGGTAGGATAGTGTAGGCTACCAAGGCTAAAGTAGGATACAGTACGAAAGGCTAGGCTAGGATAAGGTAAAGTAGGCTACAAAAGTTTAGGATAGGATATGCTAGACTATGCTAGGGTAGAGTAGGATAAAGTAACCTAGACTCGAGCAGGCTTGGATAGAGAAGGCTAGAGTCGACTAGCGTAGAGTATGTTAGGCTATGTTAGGTTAGGATATAGTATGTTGGGCTAGGATAAGGTAGGCTAGATTAGGCTACGTTAGGTTAGGCAATAGTAGGCTATGTTAGGTTAGTTTACAGTGCGATAGGTTAGGTTATGATAATGTAGGCTCGGTTAGGCTAGGATAGAGTAGGCTAAGCTAAAAAATTGCAGAGTAGGTAGGTCTACTCTAGGCCAATGTAGGCTAAGATAGGCTAGACTAGAGTAGGCTAGGCTAGGGTAGTGTAGACAAGGCTAGGTTAGCCTAGGCTAGACTAGACTAGAATAGGCTAGGCTAGGCTAGACTAGAATAGTCTAGGCTAGACAAGACTGGAATAATCTAGGCTAAGTAAGGATACATTAGGCTATGTTAGCATAGGTTAAGCTAGGCCAGGATAAATTAAGTTAGGTTAGGATTCAATAGGCTAGAGTATGATAGGCTAAGGTAGGCTGGGCTAGGCTAAAGTGGGATATAGTTGGCTAGGGTAGTTTAGGCTAGGCTATAGAATAGCCTAGGCTAAGCAAGGATAGTCTAGGCTAGATAGGCTAGGATAGTGCAGGTTAGGATATGATAGGCTAGGCTAGTCTAGGATAGAGTAGGCCATGCTAGGCTAGGCTAGACTTGACAAGGCTTGAGTGAGGTACGATAAGCCAAGTTAGGGTAGTGTAGGCTAGTATAGGCTTGGGTAGCATAGCCTAGGCTAGGCTAGGGTAGTGTAAGCTGGAGTAGTGTATGTTAGGCTAGGTTAGTCTAGTGGAGGCTAACCTAGGATAGAGTATTCTAGGTTAGGATGGAGTAGGCTAGGCTAGGATAGAGTAGGCTTGAGTAGGATAGGCTAAAGTAGGTTAGGCTAGGATAGATTAGGCTAGGATATACTAGGTTAGACTAGGGTAGGCTAGGAAATAGTAGGCTAGGCTAGAGTAGCAATAGGCTAGTGTAGGTTAACCTAGAGTAGGCTAGGTTAAAGTAGGTTAGAGTAGGCTAGGCTAGGCAAGGTTAGGCTAGGCTGTGTTAGGCTAGGATATAGCAGGCTAGGATAGGATCAGATGGGCTAGGATAGAGTAGGGTAGAATTGGCTAGGATATCTTAGGCTAGGTTAAGGTAGGTTAGAGTAGTCTAGGGTAGGTTATTGTAGGATAGAGTAGGTTAGAATAGGCTAGGCTTGGCAAGGTTAGAGTAGGTTAGAGTTGGTTAGGCTAGCCTAAGCTATAGTATGATAGGATAGAACTCACTAGATGTGAGTAGACTAGGCTAGGTAGGTTAGGCTAGGCTAGAGTAGGATAGAGTTGGCCACGCTAGTGTAATCTATGCTAATATAGGTTAGAGTAGGCTAGGATAGTCTAGATTATGCTTGGCTAGGCTAGATTTTAGGTTAGAGTAAGCTAGGCTAGGCTATATTATTTTAGAGTAAGCTATGGTAGACAAGGCTACAGTAGGATAGGATAGAGTTAGATATGGTAGAGAAGACTTAGATAGGTAGTCTAGGGTATGTTAAACTATGATAGAGTAGGCTAAGCTACAATAAATATGATTTAATAGGTTAGGTTGTAGTAGGTCAGGCTAGAGTGGACTTGGCTAGGATAAGCTAGAGTAGGGAATGGAAATCTAGAGCAGATTAGGCTATGCTAGGCTAGTCTAGCTTGTCCTAGGTTATAGTAGTGTAGGGTAAGAGAGCCGAAGGTAAAGTAGGTTGGGCTACGCCACAGCAGGCTAGGCAAGGAAAATATTGGCTAATGTAGGATAGGCTAGGGTAATCTAGGCTATGCTAAAGTAAGCTAGCCTAAGGTAGGCTAGTGTAGGCTAGGCTAATCTAGGCTACGCTAAAGTAAGCTAGCCTAAGCTAGGTTAGTGTAGGGTAGGTTTGGCTAGAGTGCGCTAGTCTAGGTTAGAAAGGGCAGGCTAGGTTAGTGTAGGCTAGTAGTCTAGAGTAGGATAAGCTCAGGTAGGATAGGTAAAGTTAGGCTAGGTTAGGTCACGCTAGCCTAGATCAGGTTAAGATAGGCTATAATACGTTGGAGTAGGCTAGGCCAGTTTAAGGAGGACTAGGATAGAGTAGGCTAGGCTAGACTATGTCATGATAGAGTAGGCTAAGTTAAGCTATGATAGGATAGAGTAGGTTAGGCTTGGTTATGTTAGGATAGAGTAGGCTAGGCCATGATAGGCTAGGCTAGTCTCAACTGAGCTATGATAGAGTACGTTAGGTTATGCCAGCTAGGATATTCTAGAGAAGGCTACGATAGGCTAGGACAAGCTAGAGTAGGCAAATCTAGGCTAGTCTTGGTGAGAGTAGGTTAGACTAGTCTTTATTGTGCTAGGCTGAGATGGGTTAAGCTAGGTCGGGTGGGGCAAGGCTAGGGTAGGGAAGGCTAAGCTAGAATAGGATCATGTTAGTTAGGCTAGTCTAGGATAGCGTAGGATAAAGTTGGCTGGGCTAGGCTAGGCTAAAGTAGGTTAGCTTAGGCTAGGATACGCTAGAAGAAAAATGCCACAGTAGAGTAGGCTAGGCTAGGATATGCCAAGGTATGCTAGGATATAGTAGGCTAGCTTAGGCTAGGCTAGGCTATAGTTGGCTTGACCATAGTAGGGTAGGTTAGAGTAAAGTAGGTTATTTTAGGGTATCCTAGCATAGGCTAGGTTAGAGTGGGTTAAAATAGGCTAGATTAGACTATAGTAAGCTAGGATATGATAGAGTAGGCTAGTCTAGCCTAGGCTAATCTAGATTAGGTGAGGATAGGGTAGGATAGGTTAGGCTAGAGTAGACTAGACTAGGCTAGGGTAGCCTAGGCTAGACTAGGCTAGGCTAGGTTAGGCTAGCCTAGGCTAAACTAGGCTAAGCTAGAGTAATCTACGTTAGGCTAGTCTAGCCTAGGCTCAGCTATGGTACATTGGAGTAGAATAAGTTAAGCGAAAGTATTCTAGGTTATGCTAGGCAAAGCTACACTGGGCTAGGGTATACAACGAAAGGCTAGATAAAGATATGATAATAAGGGTCTAGGCTAGATTAGGGTAGGATAGGCTAGGCTCTAGAAGGCTAGGCAAGGGAGGCTAGAGTAAAGTAGGCTAGGCTAGGCTAGAGTAAGGTAGGTTAGACTATGCTAGAGTAGGATAGCTATGCTATACTAGAATAAGCTAGTGTAGGCTAGATAGACAAGAGTACGAAAAGTTAAGCTAGTGTAGGCTAGACTAGGGTATTGTAAGGTACATTAGGCTAGACTAGGCTAGTGTAGGTTAGACTAAGATAGAGTAGGCTAAGGTAGGGTATGTAATGCTACACAAATTTATGGTAATAGGGGTTTATGCTAGAGTGGGCTAGGTTAGGTTAGGCTAGGCAAGCCTAGCTTAGGGAAGGCTAGGCAAGGCTATGCTAGGCAGGGTAGAGTAGAGTAGGTTAGGCTATGGTGGTGTATGCTAGCTAGGCTAGGCTAGACTAAGGTAGTTTAGGCTAGCTAGGCAAGTGTAGGCTAGGTTAAGCTATACTAGGCTAGTGTATTCTAGCCTAGGCTAGACTAGACTAGTGTAATCTAGGGTAGGCTAGACTAGGCTAGCGTAAGCTAGGCTAGGGTAGGCTAGACTAGGCTAGCGTAAGCTAGGCTAGGCTAGGCTAGGCTAGTTTAGGCTAGGCTAGGATAGAGTAGGCTAGGTTAGGTGAGGATAAAGTAGGCTATGCTAGGGCTAGTGTAATGTAGGCTAGGCTAGTGTAAGCTACAATAGGCTAGGCTAAGGTAAGCTAGGCTACAATAGGCTATAATAGGCTAGGCTAGAGTAAAGTAGGCCATGATAGCCTAGGATAGGTCAGGCTAGGATAGGACAAATTAAGCTAGGATATATTAAGGTAGGCTAACCTAGTGCAAGCTAGGTTTATCTTACAGGCTAGGGTAGGCTAGAGTATGCTAAGCTAGGAGAGAGTAGGCTAGGCCCAATTATGCTAGACTAAGTTAGGCTAGAGTTGGATAGGCTAGGCTACATTAAACTAGGACAGGTAGTGTAGGTTAGACTTAGCTAGGCTAGGCTAAAATAGGTTTAGTTGCCTAAAGAAGGCTAGGCTAGGCTAGGCTAGAGTAAGCTAAGTGTAAAGTAGGTCCATCTCATACTAAAAACAAAAACTTTTTGCGTTAACATTACTAAAATCGATCATGAATCTAAAATACTAGTATTGTATATTATTTTATCTACACCATTTCCATGTCATATACTGCTAGTATAGGCTATTAATTTTCATTGCATTACAAGGAATCTATTTTGGATTCTAAAGATTGACAATTTATTAATTCAAATTTTTGCTATATATAGTTATTGCTTTAAAGTATCACATTATTATCCATTGACATTGTTTGTTGCAAAGGATATCAATTTCATTTAATATGATTATAATTTAATTACAAGATCTCCTTGTATAAAAAAATTTAGTGTATGTTTTTGTTCCCTCTAATTTATTTCAAATTATATACTTTCCATTCTAAAGAGTTAGTTCCTTATAGTGTCTTTACTCACTAGACTCACCTTTGTTCCTATCTACCTTTTTCAAGGTTCCCTTGACTCCAAGTAAATTATAAGCAAGAAACATTTAAACTTGCTATTATAAGTAAGGATTATTCCATTATATACTAATCTATTTTCCTCATCCTACATTTTCTACCTTGGCAATGTTCAAAACCAACATTGTTATCTAAGTTATCAATCCTAGCTTTTATCAATTCAAACCTTGCCATGTGTTTTCCTCACAGCTAGATATTTTCGCAGAAAACTTGGTTATAAATAGGAGTGTTCATCCTTATCTCTTAAAGAAGAGGTATTTAATTCACATTTCACTAATATATCTGTATGAATATAGTTTCTTAGGGTTTAGGGCTTAAGGTTTATAACACTTTAGTAAAGGATTTTAATAAACGGTTAAAAAATGATTACAAAACACATGTTAAAATGTTACAAAATGCTTATGGTTTAGGTTTTATAACACTTTAGTAAATGAATTTAATAAGCGCATAAAATTTTTTATGAAACGCTTGCTAAAATGTTATAAAATGCTTAGGATTTAAAATGTATTGTCCAACTAGATAATTTTTATGATCTCCAGGAAACATTTATAGGGGTTGTGAATTCTAAAACAAATATTTCCTCTATGCCATATGAAACTATCAATTTATGAAGTTAAGTCAATCCAAAAAATATAAAATTAAGGGTTGATTGTTGTAAAAATGAAATGTCATACTTCATCCTACTATTTAAGGAATAAAAACATGTGTTCACTTGGAATTAGAAGAATGAATTCCAACCTTGAACCTTCTGTTAAAAGTGAATTATATAAGCTTGCTAGGATAATATTTACTATCTAACACACTCAGTGGTTATAAAATCTAGTTCTTATAAGAAATAAAAATAGTGATATTAAAATTTATGTCTATTCTTTCAATCTTAATAAATCCTAAGACAAGGAAAACTATCATGTTCCACCCATGGAATAGATTTTACAACACATCTCTAGCTCTGATATGTTGTTTTTATTGGACAAATGTTTAGTTTACAACTAGGTTATGGTTTATCTTGTATATTAGCATAAGATTACCTTCAAAAGTATATGGATAATTGTTTACTATAGGATGATTCCTTTTAGGCTAATTAATTCTACTGTCAACTTCTAAAGAGAAATGGACATTGATTATTGTGGCTTGATAAATGAGTCCTAAATTTGCTAACCACTTCACTATGATCCTTTATTTATTCTCCTTTCCCAGTATTACTCATGTGTTCATGCCATGATGTTTCTAGAATTCTTGTATCTACAAATCACTCATGATGAGCAAATATAAGCTTGAAAATATCCTATTCTACCATGTTTCATGCATATTGTATGTCCACTCCTTTAATGCTTGCTCAAGAGGGACAAAAGGGGCTTTACGGAACATGGGTGCACTTTGATAGGTTGAAAGGGTGAAGACAGAAGGCTTTAGGGCTTTTCCATGTGCTTGTGCACTCAGGAGAGGGAGGAAGTGAAGACGGGGTGTGTGGCACATGTTTGAAGGATGGAGGGGAAGGCTTCAGGCATCATAAGTGCATTCTACACTCAAGGGAGATATGGAGGGCACAATGCGCACTCTTGAAGGCTAAAGGTTGTGGGCTTTGGGCCTTCGAGGTGTGCTTATGTGGTCAAGAGGCCTAGGAGCAGGTACAACACACTCATTAAGGTTGAATCCTAATGCTTGATGACTTTGCAGTGTGCTCCTACGCTAAAAGGGTCCAAAGAGGGAGCATGGTACATAAGGAGGTCGCGCTTCTTCGATTTGAAGGAGTGCACTCAGTGAAGTTTCTGTCTCTAGGAGGGAACAATTTGAATTAAGGAAAGGAGAAAAGGGTTAAGGAGTGAGTCTTGTTCCCTTAGAGGACTCATGGTTCTCTTTCAAACAATGAAGGATTCCCCATCAATGATTTGTAGTGTCCTCATGTCCTCTTGGCCTTAATGAGTTTACTTTGAAGCCAAATATTTTCCTATGTTTGGAATATGAGGCGAGTGGCTAATAAGATGAGTTTAGACATAGAACCAAGCATGACACATACCAAATCATCAAGAGAACTTAGGGAGAGTTGAAAAATGACAACTATACATCAAAACACTACCTTATACACATTCCCCAACTACAACGAGTGTAGTGTGTGCAAGTATCACCCAGAAGTGTAATTTTATGATGACAAATATGTTATAACCACGAAGTGTACCAAATGATGTACTGATCAATGTAATGTCACTCAAGACCATTCAAAGACATTTGAGACCATTCAAAGACACTTGAAACACATAGAATAAAATGAAACAACATTTGGATCAAAGTAATTCTAGATCTGGCTGTAAAAATAGGCTCCAAAATTCAAATGTAGTGAAATTTTGGAGAGTGTTGTGGCAAAAATATCACTCGACAACTCGCTAGGTGAACTTCAACTTCAATGTCCATGGATACCTATATGTTAAGGGTTGAACCTTCAAGAAGTATTGATTTCCTTGACCTCCCCTTTTCGACCTAATTTTACACATAACATCTCACTTTTCTCAACTTGGTTGAAATACACATAGAAGCTACACCACATCACAATTTTTTCAATACAAGAACACGTAATGTGCACGACGGTTTTATGATTTTTTGAGTATGAGATTTCATGTTTGGTGTTGTGTCGATGCCAACAAGCCTAGAAGGTACCCCGATAGATGCACATGAGAAGCACAAACATTGCTTCGCTGCCATCGAGACTAGATAATACACCGATGAAGTCACTAGCTTCACCTCCCTGCACTAGAATCCTTTCTCTTCTTTCACCCTTTATTTATTTATTTTAATAGAATTATTCATTGGCTTTCAATGAGAAGACGAGCAATCCCAACTTATTCAGTGAAGAGGACGTTTCAACTACAAAGAAGTTTTTTTAACATGTCTGATATTGGTTTACTCACTTAAGATTTTCCCCTTTTCCCTAATCTACTAGACTAGACAAGCGCTAACACACAAGAAGACTTACATCAAGTTGAGAAGTTTAGATACGAACATAGGCATGGATCTAATAGTTTCCCTCAAGGTTCTACTATTGGACAAATCATATTTTCCGTCTTGCCTTAGCTCAACCTATGGAATTTCCCCAAACAAGCAAGGAGACTTAATATTAATAAGTTAATTTATTCATAAAAAGGTTTGATTGTTCCTATAGAGTAATGTAGTGATTGATTCATGTTCATTTGTTTGAAATGTTATATTTTAAAATGGATAAATATGTGCTATGATAATTTGCATTAAAAATTAAGAAAGCTCCTCTTTGCTTCGAGATTGTAATCTCTACTAACAGTGTCAACCACGCGAAGGTGGAAGTGTACATGCCCCAAAAACTTTGTGTTGTTGATATGGACTCTTTTAGATATCAACACGTGGAGATGATTTAATATATTGATTTAATATGTTAAATTATTAATGAGGTTAATGGGTATTTAAAAAAAAGTAATTTATTAACATTAATGAAAATAAATTATGGTAAATTTTTGCATTAGTCACATTATTATTGTTGTGGTAGCAATATTTATTAAAAATATTTACTAATTATGTTCTTTTATCTTAAAATGTTATATTATCAAAATATTTATGTTTTGTTACAAATGTTCAAATTAACTTATTAACCTTAGATATATCTATATCTATATCTATATATATATTTGTTTCTTGTTTCTATAATATATATAATATCTATGTAATCTATCTATAATAATATAGAATGTTATTTTTTAATTAAATTTATACATTTTAAAAATGATATAAATATACCTTAACCAAATACAGTTAAAAAAAGAAAAAGAAAAATACAAACATCATTATAATTAAAACTCAATATAATAAATAAACATTAAAATAGTATACAATAAAAAGATAAGACTTAATTAAATCTATATAAAATACACACTTTCAAGTTTATAATTAAATTCATGGCTAATACAAATCAACATAACAAACACAAGAATTCATTGACAAAACAATTCATAAACATACTTAATCAATTTGAAATAAACAGAGATACAATATACAATTTCAAATGCAATGGAATATAAAATTTAAACGCATATATTCACAGACATTTAGAAATCCACCCACACATACAAACAATTAATAAAACAAATTCTCACATGTATATGCAATTTCGGACAACAACTGGAATACAAATTTAAATAAGAAAACATACAATTTAAAATTTTTAAATATCAAACACAAAATACAAATTCAAATAGAAAAAAGCATGATATACAATTCCAAATAAGGAAACATACATCATACAATTTCAAGTCAATACAAAAACAAACACTCAAACATGCCATTGCAACATTAAATAGGAAAACGAAAAATATAAAACCTACTACAAACTATTTACGCTATAAAATTAATTGCAATCACAATTCAATACAACAAACACACTATTACAATTTCAAGTCACCTACAATACAAATATTCATAAATAATAATTCAGACACACACACACACACACATATCCAATTTCAAATAAAGAAACATGCAAAGTACAAGTTGAAATAAACAAACATACAATATACAAATTCAGCTAAACAGACAACGTACAATTTTAAGTCAATAAGAGAAAAGAGTAATATATTATTATGCGACTTTAAAGAAAGGTAAAGTCATAACATGCAAATTAAAATTTACATTATACATCCACATTCAAATTCATAATTCAATACGAAAAACACATGATTACAATTTCAAATTACATGCAAATATTCATAAATAAACAGCCATACAACCATTCACATATATATGCAATTTCAATAAAATAAACATACAAAATACAAGTTCAAATAAGCAAACACACAATATACAATTTCATGTCCAAATACAGAAGCAAATAATCATTGTCAAAACCACTCATATAAAAGCAATTTCAAACAAACAAACACACAATTCAACTAAACAAACCATCAAAACCACTCACATATACATGCAATTCAACTAAAGATAAGCTTACACAATTTCAAATGAACAAACAAAGACGTACACAATTTGAATTCAAAATATCAACATAAATACATAAAACATTTTCAAAATCACAAACATATATATACAAATTCAAGTAATGTTATAACTCTTTACATTTAGAGTTATAGTATTTCTAGTGACTTAATTAATTCCCTAACTCTTTCTAAAATCCGGCTTCACAAATGTCTACTCGTTAGCAACTAATGATACAAAAAAAACTAAACTCAATAGAATAGATAAAAATTGGTATGATATAGTCAAACAATAGTCGCAATAAATAAATTCAGAAAAGTAAGAGATACCTTTTTCTTATCTCTCCCTAGAACTGTAAATAAACTTCATTTCGAATACCAAGTTTCAAGGTTAATCCAAGAAAAAAAGGTGTGACAATCTAAAAAAGTTCCAAAATATATTAAGTTTGTAGAGACTAGCTCAAGGATATATTACTAAAAACTAGTACTCCTCAGGGTTGTTTGAAACACAATGAAAATTAAAATTGGTACCATCGAGTAAGGCATACCTAGATATCTATTTTTCTTAGTTTTGAATTTTCCATCATGCATAGCCAAAGTGCTAAATATGTAACCAGTTCTAGTATTGCAAATTTTTCATGGAAACTAAGTTAAGGATATTGCACCGAAAATTGTTACTTTTTGGGCTATTTCAAACAACTAAAAATAAAATAAGTACCATAAGGTAAGACATGCTAAGGTGACTTTTTAACAATTTTGTGGAAATTTCAAACAACTTAAAGTTAAAATAAGTACCATAAGGTAAGACATACTAAGGTGGATTTTTTTGGTTAGTTTTCACTTGTTTTGAATTTCCCATCGAGCATAGATGAAGGGCTAAGCATGAAATATCATTTCTTGTATTTTTAGAGAACAAAATATTTTGTTGTTGTTTTGAAAAAAGAGCATAAAATGTTGAGAGAACCCAATCAATAATAAAAAAAGAACCTAAAAGAATAAAATAAAGGATGCATTTGAGGATGCTAACAACTAACTGTGAACACACCATAAAAAAATATGTATGCTTACCATACCTTGTTAGTAAAAGTAATTGTGAGAAATTGGAATAGATTCTCTTCAACTGAATATCAATTTTGATAGTGAAATGATTAAAAGAAATAAAAACCAAAGGATATACCAACTATGTAGCTCTTGTTGATGCAAAAAAGAAGAACATTTTATCATAATGCTTAAATGCAACACATTAACTTATTTTATCATAATGCTTCATTGCAACACATTAACTCATTTTATCATAATGCTTCAATGCAACACATTAACTCATTTTATCATAATCCTTCAATGCAACACATTAACTATTAAAGATGAAAACATAACAAAATTCTAGGTTATGCTATGTAAGGGAAATATGTAGTCATGGCGTAGAAATTTTTGTTACAGGTAATCAATGATCAAAGATAAAAGTTGAACTAACTTATAACACTATGTGGAAAATTGTGTGAAATTACCAAACATTGTACTTTTTCTATATAGTAAAATGTTTGAAATTATTTGTAACCTATCATGCCTCAATCTTGCATAGTATCAACCTAATATCATTGTATGAAAGGATATTTGTTACCATGGATTTTTATAAATTATAAGAGAAATCATTAATTATCGAAAGATGTTGCTTCGAGCTGATAATGTAGCTTAGTTGTTCATTTTAATTCAAACAACTATCATTTAGAATAAATGAATCCCCCAGACATGAGAAAAATACTAACAAACAAGAATTCTTCACCGATTATGAAAACGGAATCGTAAATATATAACTAAACCAACATTCTTCCTATAGCCAATTGAGCTCATTTCCTTATTATCAATGTCTACAATGAGCATTGAGTACCACAATAGTTTTCATGAATATTAAATAGGAACACACAATCAAGTTCGTTCAACTGGATCTTAATTTAAGCACATGTAATGTTCATGGCGAGATGAATACTTTGAGAAAACAACTAAGCACATACCCAAGATCAAATCAAAATGTGGGTAGGAAAAAAAATCATAGGTTTCAGGAAGACATATCAAATTGGGACATTGAGAATAGTAGCCATGCAAAAGACGGAAAGCTCACCTACTAAAAAAATGTTCAAGTCTTTTATAGTGTGCGCATATGCAGATAAAATAAATGGTAAGCAATAACTGCTTTAATAATAACAGATTATGATATTTATCATAGTTAAACTTTGCATCGATAAATTCTCACAAATGGTTTGAGAAAAACAATGTGTGACAGGTTGCTATGGAAGGAGAGATGTTGGGAGCACACCTTGAGACTGATGTAGGTATGGAAGGAGAGATTTTGGTTGCACTCCTTGTGGCATATGTACATCAGAAAAATTGCATCAGATGGCAGAGCAGTGAAATCTATTGATTCAAAACTAGCTACCTATGAATAAGGACATGATATAGTGATACATCGAGGATGGCGTAAAATTTAAGCAGGGGACTATGTAACTCCCTTCCCCTGTGTAATACATTATTGTAAACCTAAGTTAGATCTAGGTGTGATATCCTCTTTTTTGTATTAAATGTTTGTAAAACTAAGATGAGGAAAGCTAGGTTTCATACCCTCCTTTGTGGGTTAAACTATTATACACCTAAGATGAGGAAATATAGGTGATATGTAATAAGAAAATAAAATGTGTTATTGAATAGATTAATAAAATAAATCACTTGGAGGGTAGAGCACCAACAGAGAGGAGATTCTTGCCAAATCCCATGAGGAATGGGATAGAAATGAATATTTAATGATAAACTTTTAGATGTGATTCTAGATAAGCATGGATGGAGTGAATATCCATCTGATGGATGGGACATAAAGACCCATGCTTAAGGAGTTGGACAATGATAATTATAGTGTGTTGATATTAATGATTTTCATAATGTATCGTTGAATTCATTACTATGAAATGGTCATATAATAGTGTTAAGATAGTTGTTATATCTAATATCAAGTGGAAACTCTAGTGCATGTAGAAATTAGACAATAAAAAATGTGGTATATCTATGTTCATGCTTCTATGAAGTAATAAAGGTACCGACAAGTTAGAATAACTAATCTCGTTATGCATAAGGATTATTCCATTGATTTTGTTGAAGAGATCTTGTTGAAGAGTATGCCTAAGAGTATTAATGTGGTTCATTGCTCTCAGAATAATAACCATTCGCATGATAATAAGGTATGTGGAATCATACCTGCAACTTAACCAAGTTATGAATGGAAGTCTAATATGCTTAATATTCATCCAATATATAATATTTATTGAGGAAATAAAAATATCACATCAACGACCAACGTTTGGGGTTATTCAACTTTATTTGAAATTGGTATGAATGTCTCAATGATAGTGTTCATATAATAACTAGAATTAATGTACAAGTAAATACGGTCAAAATCTAACTATAATAGAGACCAAATTTTTAAGTTAATGGAGCCTAACAGTGAAATTTTTGGGTATGCCATGGAGGTGCGTCACATGGCTTGTCCACTAGTTGGGATGACTTGTTCAAATGCCATAATGTATAGTGAGTATCAAAAAATCCATTTAACCTCAAATTTGAGGGGTTAGGAGTGCCATATACAATTCGAAACATCTTGGCATCATCTTTATAACCATATATCTTATGCTCCCATTTGAGCTGGGTATTTTGAGAAAATAAACCTTCAAAGATATGGTATCTAAATGGGGTCTGATTGTAGTTTTTTTGGGTCATATTGAAAGATATTTTATATGTCCTCTTTCCTGTAGAATTAGAGGGAGTGCCATATACCATTAGAAAAGTATCATAATATCCTATTTGACTATGTAATTTCCTCTTTCCTTTGGACAACCTTTGACATCAATAACAACAATTTTAAACACTCATAACTTCTAAGTTAAGAAAATGAAGAATATTCTATAGTACATGTGTTGTGATGTCCATATGAGTGAGCTAGTAATAGGTCTAGTTTTATGGTGGTTGGCTTACAAATACCCATTAGATGGAATTTCAAATGTCACTTGAACGATATTATCCTTCTTCATGTTCCAATTTTCTTTCTTTCATTTGGTTTTTCCATTTGATGGGAAATACATTTGTTATAATTCTGGACCCTAGTACAAGCAACTTGTCTACCATAACACTAATACCAATATTATTTGTCATGATTTGGCCTTGCTTTCCTCCACCCGAAGTTACCAAACCTTATATGCACTACAATCTTCATATTATCTAAACCCTTATCGAACTCATGGATTCCATGGTGAAGAAAAGCAAAATCCTATGTCATATGTGCATTGTAACCTAAAGCTATAATCTAGTGGAGGAAACAAACACATAAATTTGAAAAAAAGAAGAAAATGAGCATGAAAGGGAGAGATACTGGCCTCTAAAGGTTGGGTGAAGTAACTATGGTGATATAAAGCATTTGATATTAAAATGAAACATGTGCCTACAATGTAGGGCCTCAAAATAAAATATTTGTGTCTAGTGATTCTCAACAACATAAGGCACACCAGCCTTGTTGCTATGCTACCTCTTGATGACATTGATCCTACTCAAAAATTGTACACCCCTTGGATTTAAGCTCATTTGTGAAGAATTCCTAATAATGGTGCTAAATTATTTTTCCTCCTCCTTTTCACTCCACACATGCTTGGCTACCACCCTTGAATGTTGACCAAGTGCTCAATATTTAGCTCAAAAATAAATTTTCTCAGAATGGCTCGAGACCTAAACAAGCATGTCATTCTTGACAAAATTATCCCAAGGCAACTCATTTCACTGAAATCCAAGTTCGTATGAGGAAGATATCATGTTGTGTCTACTCTGCGAAGCAGAAGAAATTTAAAAGAAAATGCACAATCAACTGTTCGTACTACTAACATGGCAGGTTCATAAGGTCAACAATGGTCAAAGGTCCAATTAGGCATTTACAAGTGTCATATTTTGGTTGGTTATCAAATGTGGTGACTTGGCATGATTTTTTTGGTTAATGGAGGACCAACGAGGATGATCCAGATTTAAACAGGAACACAATAAAATATAGAGATAACAATATACATAAAGATGTAGCTGAAATAATGCTTCATTTCATTAATGGAAAATACCGAAATATTCTTACAACCAGAAATGGAAATAAACCAGCTAGGG
>APFE031730752.1:57689-67773 GCA_000404065.3 Pinus taeda | reverse complement strand
CCCAAGACTCAGGAAGAAATGACTCATATGTCTAAAGTTCCATATGCATCAGCAGTTGGAAGCTTAATGTATGCAATGGTCTGCAGAAGGCCTGATATTGCACATGCAGTGGGAGTTGTAAGTAGGTACATGAACAATCCAGGAAAAGAACATTGGATGGCGGTGAAGTGGATTTTCAGGTATTTGAGAGGTACCACAAATCAAGCATTGTGCTTTGGTGGTTCAAACATTGCTCTACAAGGATATGTTGATGCAGATATGGCGAGTGATAGAGATAACAGGAGGAGCACAACAGGGTATGTGTTTACTATAGGTGGAACAACTGTCAGTTGGGTCTCAAAATTGCAAAGTGTTGTTGCACTCTCGACAATGGAAACATAATATGTTGTTGCTACAGAGGCTAGAAAAGAAATGATTTGGTTACAAAGGTTTTTGTATGAATTGGGTAAGAAGCAGGCATTGCACTTGGCATAGTGCTTGCGTAGCTTGGTGAAGGAAACATAGACCATCCCATATCCTTTGCTAGCAGGAAGCTGTCATATGCATAGAAGAACTACACTACCACGGAGAGGGAGGGGTTGGCCACTAAGTTTCAAGCTGTCATTCGTCTGTTGTTTGGGCAGGTTATACAGTGACAGTCATAGTGCCATACATCTTGCAAAGAACTCTGCATTTCATTCCAAGACTAAACATATACAACTCAAGTACCATTTCATACGTTCATCATTGGAAGATGGACAGTTGAAGCTGGAAAATATATACATTAGCTAGAATCCTGCGGATATGTTAACGAAAGTTGCAACTAGGGAGAAACTGAGAATATGCTCAGTTTCAAATAGTCTTCAAGTATGATGAAGAAGATTAGAAACAACCAGGTCCAAAGTGGAGTCATTGTCCACCAAATGAAGCAGTAGTGGAGTTTCTATAATCAGTCTCAAAGTGGGAGATTGTTGGGTGTGGAGCCTAATTATCTTCTTTATTTAAAGGTATCACCACATTGGACCCCAATTCGTAATGTGGCGGCAACATCGCCCATAAAATATACGTTGTAGGGGGGGCGGTTGCAACCTTTGGGAGCCCTTGAAGCTAAAAATAGATGTAAAATTTCCTTGTAAAATGTTGTAATTTCATAATCAATCTGGGTCGTTCATTAGGTGGAGATCTGACGGTAGAATTTATGTTTAATTTAGGGTTTTTTGCCCTAGAAGGCAACCCCTTGCTATATATGAGGGAATTGTATTGCGTCTATGTAGATTGGTATTCTGAGTGAGAAGAGAGAGGAGATTGAGTGAGAGAGAAGAGGGAATTACAACGGATCTGCTATAGGTTGTATCTATTCAATTTGCTGGATAATATAAATGGAAGGACTAGTTGTTTCTCCATGGACGTAGCCCAAATTGGGTGAACCACGTATATCTGTGTCTCTCTTGTTTTATGCATTTTCTGTGTTTATATTTCTGCAACATTTTATGTGTTCCATTGCTCTGTAATATATAATTTTCTAACATTTCTTGCATTTAACTTAGGATGGTTAAATAGTATCTCAACTCTCCATGTTTTGACATCAATGCAAACTTTCTCCCAAGAAAATAACACCTCCACATTTTCAATAAGTGCACTATCTCTGTAAGCTCCAAGTCATGAGTGCCATAGTTCTTCTCATGCTTATTTAGTTTTTTTGATTCGTAACAAATCATGTGCCCCTCTATCATCAGGACCCCACCTAGTCCTTCCTTGTAGGCATCTGTGCAAACTAAGAACTCCTTCTTTGAATCAACTATTATCAGGATAGGTGCACACGTGAGCAAATGCTTGAGTTGTTCAAGCTAGTTGCACACCATGCTATCCATTGGAATTTGATCCCTTTCTTTTGTAAAGATATGATTGGATGTCCAATTTTTGATAAATATTGAATGAACCACTAGTAATATCCAACCAATCCCATGAAAGAATTAACTTATACAACATTTTGGGGAGCAGGACACTCCATGACCGCCTTGATCTACATAGGCCCCACGATCACTCCTTCCCTGGAAATGATATATCCCAAGTACTAAATTTTTGATTGGAAAAAATCACACTTGCTAAGCTTGGCATATATTTTATGTTCTCTCAACAATAGCAACACCAATTTCAAATGATCTTCATGTTATTATTTGGTTTTTAAGTAGACCAAGATATCATCCACAAATACCAATATGAACTTTGTCCAAATATGGGTTGAGGACATTGTTCATCAAACACATAAATGTGGCGGGGGAATTTGTAAGCCCAAATGGCACCACCACAAACTCGTAATGTCCATATATGGTCCTAAAGGTTGTCTTGTGGATGTCTTCATTCTTGATTCAAATCTGATGGTAGCATGACCTCAAATCTATTTTTGAGAATACTGCAACCCCTCTTAGATTATCAAACAAGTTGTCAATTATGGGTAGTGGGTACTTGTTCTTCATTGTGGATTTATTCAACCACTGGTAATCAATGCACAACCGCAACATACCATCCTTATTCTTTATAGATAGAATTAGGGATCCTTAGGGAGACACATTGGGTATGATATACCACTTATATATATATATATATAATATATATATATAATATATTTTAATTTTATATTTATTTTATTATTTTTTTTAATTAATTAATTAATATTTAGTTTTATTTATATTTTATATTTATTTATTTATATTTATTTTTTTCTAATTTTTTTTCTTCAATTGTAGTTTTTGTATAAATTGTGGTGTATATTTGCAATTGCTCATGAAATTTGAATCAAAATCACAAGACACAAACCTACTCTATTTCTCTTATAGATTTCAATTCAAAATTAGAACATCAATCACAAACATGCAACGAGAAATAACACACATGCACACAATAGTTTTCCCATGGGAAAGCAATCTGCTAAAAACTCCTTTGTTTGCTTGCATTAATTTGATGAATATAAATGTATTACAATTGCTAACTCAATCTAAGCTCAACCTGCAAGTGAATAACCTATCTCTTTCCTCACTGAGAAGCTCTAACCTAGACTTAGTTAATTTATGACTCTACTTCAGCCCCTATTTCCTTGCGTAATTATTGAGGAAATTGGGCCCGTATTATTTAGGAATTTCCTCCAAAATTATTGTGCAGTTCCCAAGGTTGATCATATGACTGCATGCAAAAATTTGACACTCAAGACTAGTCTACAATCGATGTTACACTGCCTTGGAATATCCACCACAACTAAGGAACTTGAATTCTCTACATGCACTAGCTATTTTGGGCTGATTGATTAGTTAATTAGATGATCACTGAGTTTGATTGAAGTCCCACTGCACAATTGACCTTCCACTAGTTCCTCCAACATTTAGAACTAGTTTAACTAACTGACCTTACTTTCTACAAATTAACAATCACACATGCTTAACTAAACTCTAACTTCTCTAACTCGAATTTATTGAGGTAAATGAGTGACAAGAGACATGTCATACAATTCAACTACATCCAAGTTTTCTGCTAATGTAGAAATTAAGATTTTCCCAATTTGGCCAAGGAAAAATCAAATTTAGAATTTATTATTGCATTTTTCAACACTCCCTCCCAACAAGAAAGGAATTATCAACCATCCCTATCCTGCACCTGTGGAACTCAAACATGCCTCTTGAAAAACCTTTGTCAAAATGTCAACATCTTGTTCCTCTATCAGAATGTATTATAATAACATTATCTCCCTCTGCACACAGTCCCGTAAATGGTGATACTATATATCTATATGCTTGGATTGATCGTGAAATACAAGATTCTCAGAGAGCTTGATGCAAATATGGTTATCAAAGTAGATCACAGTTGGATCCATCATCTGACCAAACAAACCTAAAAGTATCTTTCTAATCTAGATCACCTCACATGATACTTGATTTGCAGCCATGTATTATTCTTCTATCGAGTTGAGCACCACAAATCTTTGCTCCTTGTTGTACCATGAAACAACTGCAGACCCAACACTGAAAATTCTACCTGATCTACACTTTTGGTATGATGGACTCCTCGCCCAATCTGCATCTATGAGGCTAGCAAACTTTACTCCCTCTATTTGTTTGTACCATAGTACAAACTTGGTAGTGCCTCTAAGATACTGTAAAACATGTTGAGTTGCCTTGCAATATAATTTGGTCAAACTAACCATAGCTTGGCTTAGTTGGTTGACTGCATTAGCACATATCTAGTCGTGTGTTCACAAGATACATTAGTGAACCCACTAGTTACCAATAAATGGTAGCATCCACTTCTTCACCTGAAGTGGCATCCTCCTTCCTCTAGTTTGTCACTAGAGGTCTCTCCATGGGTTTACGACTCTTCATGCAAAATATTTGTAGTATATTTCTTGCATACTTTCCTTGAGACACAAACAATTCCTCATTTCCTTGCCATACTTCCAACTCGAGGAAGTAGTGCATGAGATCCATGTCCTTCATTTCAAATTCCCTTGCAAGGCCCTCCTTGAAAGATATGATCAACTTCTCATCACCAGTTAAAATTAAATCATCAACATATAAGACAATAATAAGAAATTTACCTCCTACTAAGATGTGATAGAGGTTTGCATCCACTTCAAATCCCAAACCAGTGAGATAGTTATCGATTATGGTGTACCAAGCACGAGGTGCTTGTTTGAAACCGCACAACACTTGCTTGAGTCTGCACACATGAGACTCCCAATCAAATGTCTCAAAACCTTCTGGTTGCTCGATGTACACCTCCTCCTCAATGACTCCATTGATAAATGTTGTCTTTACATCCATCTTGTGGATCTTCCACCCCATCTATGAAACCAGAGAAATAATTTCTCTAATGGATGAATACATTTCTACAGGAGAAAAGGTATCATCATAGTCAATTCCCTCAACTTGAGAGTACCCCTTGGCCACAAATATAGCCTTATACTTCTCTATGCTTCCATATGCTACATGCTTAACCTTGAAGATCCATCTTGAACCCACAACTGATTTATCTTACGGTCTTGAAACCACTTCCCAAACATTGTTCTTCATAATGGATTCACATTCTTCCACCATTGCATCAAACCATACAGGTTGCTCTACTTATTCCTCAAAAGAGGATGGGCAAGTCTCTATAAAATCACTCATTAGAGCCATGTAGCCAGTGTATCGATTAGGTGACCTCCTTTGCCTACACAAATTTGAAGCAGCTCCCACATTCTTTGCATACTGCACAAGTCTATCAACTTCACTGGTTATTTTCCTACCTTCTTTGGATGTTTATGCTCAAGTGGATGTCTCCACTCTCTGCTCCTCAATTTACGGCTGTTGTACAAATTTCTGAGGCTCCTCCATTAGAGCTAAAAGCTCCTCTTCTTGTGGGATTTTAAGCTCCCTCTCAAGAGAGCACGCATCACTTTCTCCTCATCAAAATTTACATCCCTTCGCACAACTGTCATTCTGAGGGAAGGTAAGTACACACATTAGTTGTGAGGAGTTTATGTGTAACCCACAAATGTTCCCAACTCTGCTGTCAGCTTAAGCTTCTGCCTTAATTATTTGGAGACATGGTAGTAATCAGAGGCTCCAAAAATCCTGAAGTGGGACACATCGACCTTTCTCCTTGAGAAATCATCCTTCAGTGTAATCATACCAAGAATATGATAAGGGCTCTGAGTATGCAAATAGACTATTGTGTTGCATGCCTCAACCCATAAATGCAGAGGTAGGCCTTGGTCATGTAACATATCTCTCACTACTCCTATAATGCTCTAGTTATTCCTTTCATCTACCCCATTCTATTTTGGGTTGTGGGGTGTTGTCAGATCTCTTCAAATGCCTTATTTCACACAAAAATTCTTGAATTCATTCCAAAAATACTCACCTCCATTATCACTCCTGAGAGCCTTCACCTTCTTGTCAGTTTCTTTCACCACTAGTGCCTTGAATTCTATGAACTCGGAGAATGTCTTATCATTCTTTCGCATGAATAAGATCCAACACTTCCTTGAAAAGTCATCAATAAAAATGACAAGATATTTGTTTCTAGTAGTGGAGGCTGTTAAGAAAGGTCCACAAATATCAGAGTTGATCCTTTCCAAGAATGTATGTGCTTTGTTGTCCCAATAATGGAATGTGGATTTTGCATACTTCCCCAAGGTACATCCTTTGCATACATCCTAATGCTCAAGTGCTCCTTTAGGGAGGCCAATGGTTATTTTCTACATAATATTCTAGGTGCCATGAAGCGAATGGCCAAGTATTCTATGCCAAAGTTCACCAATAATGCAACTTTGTACTTTCTCCGCTTTACTACTTAATGCGACACAATATTCCACATATAACTTGTACATTTTCTTCACATGAACCTCGATATGATTCACCTACCCCGTGGCAATGTGTCTTAGGAATGCTTTCCCTTTGTTGAAGATCAAATCATAACCACGGTCTTACAAAACTACAACAGAGATGAGATTTTTCTTTATGCCTAGAACAAACATGACATCCTTGCGTCTGAGAGGGGATCCCAACTCCCTTTGAAATGTGACTAGATGTATCTTCCATCGTCCCCTAGCTCAATGTGAATATGGAGATATTTCTCCTCCAAGTGATTGAAAAATTCTCTATACTCTGCCATGTGGAATGATGCACCTGAGTCCAAGAACCACACACTCCCCATCACTGTGTTGGCCATGCATGTGATAAGGGTGAAGTCAAGCTCGAAATGTGAAGTGAAATCTTCACCTGCTGCTCCTCTTGAGGTCTTCTTGCTTGAATTTGTTTGTGGACACTTTGTGGCATAGTGCCTGAATTCATGACAATTGAAGCATTTTATTTTGGACAAGTCTTTCTTCTTTCCCCCTAGGATGGATTCTGGTTTGGTTTGAGATTTCTTTCGTTTTCCCTTCTTTCCCTTTCCAACCAATGAAAATTTTTCTTCATCCTCGCCCTTGGATGAACTCCCATCTCTGATATTCCGCCTTATCTCCTCTAGTACCAAATTGGAACATAAGCGCTCCCAATTCAATAGTTTCTTCCTCCTGTTCACTGAATCTTGGTAGCTATGCTAGCTCATGGAAAGGCCTAGAAGATCTAGGCTTACCAAGTCATCTTCTGCAACATCAACACCAACCCCATCAAGTTCATCACGAACTTGTGTAAATCTTCTCAGATACTGCGGGATAGTGTCATTCTTCTGCATCTTGATATTTCAAAGTTTATCATTGAGTGCCAACTTCCCGTGGTCACTACTATTCTAAAACAATTCTTTTAGTGCTTTCCACATTGTGAATGGAGTTTCTTTCCCATGGACAATTGAGAAAATGTGATCCCGTACTCCCTTCAAGATTATTATCCTCACCTTGTATACTTCCTTTCTTCCATTGGGCTAGGTTATGTGCATTTGATTCCTGTGGTTTTGCAACATCTGTCTTTATTTATTCTAGTAATATGTTTTCATCCAACACCACCTCCATGCAATGAAATTAAAGTTTCCTTCAAAGGCATACTCTAGTCTCAGCTTGTTGAAGTTCGTATTCCCAACTCTAAAGAGATCTTGCTACACTAAACTAAAAATTTGATCCTCCTAAGAAACAAATTCAAAATTATTGTTCTAATGTGAATCGTGCTCTAATACCATGTAGAAGTTATGGTGTATATTTTTAATTGCTCATGAAATTTTAATCAAAATCACAGGACACAAACCTGCTCTGCTACTCTGTAGAATTCAATTAACAATTTAGAACATTAATCACAAACATGAAATGAGAAATAACACACATGCACACATTATTTTTTCCAGGGGAAAGAAATCTGCTAAAAACTCCTTTTCCTACTTGCAATAATCTGATGAATAGAGATGTATTACAATTTCTAGCTCAATCTGAGCTCAACCTGCAAGTGAATAACCTATCTTTCTACTCACTAAGAAGATCTAACCCAGACTTAGTCAGTTTCTACCTCTGCTTGAGCCCTTATTTCCTTGAGCAATTCTTGAGTAAATTAGGCCCCTATTATTTAGGAATTTCCTCCAAAATGATTGCGCAATTGCCAAGGTTGACCATATGATTACATGCAACACATGTACACTCAAGAATATTCTACAACTAATGTTACACTTCCTTGGAATATCCATCACAGCTGGGGAACTCAAATTATTTGCTTGATTAGTTAATTGGATAATCGCTGAGTTTGACTAAAGCCTCATTGCACAACTGACCTTCTACTAGTTCCTCCAACAGTTAGAACTAGTTTAGCTGAAAAAAAACTTGAAATAACTAACCTTGATTGCTACAAATTAGAAATCACACATGCTTAGTTAGAATCTAACTCCTCTAACTTGAATTTACCGAGCTAACTGAGTGACAAGAGCCATGTCACACAAATTAACTACATCCAAGTTGTTTGTTGATGTGGAAATTTGAATTTTCCCAATTTGACCAAGGCAAAATCCAATTGAGAATTTCTTGCTGCATTTTTCAATAGTTTTAGCTCCACTAGTTTAGGTGTACTCATGCGATATGGGGATTTTGAGATTGACATTGATTCCAGAAGCAATGTGATGGAAAATTTATTCTCTCTTTTGGGTGTAATCCTGATATCTCCTCTAGAAACACATCATTAAACTACCTTAACACTAGGTGCTCTTCTATTATGTCCTTATTCTTTTCTTATTCACTGGTCACCTGCACTCATACAAGGCACACCCTTTCCTACTACATCTTTTCACTTACAACACTATGCTTTTCCTGATAGTGACAAGCTTCCTTATTCTCTGTAGCATCACTTTGTCACCCTTATCGTTGAGGCATTGTAATGACATGATATAGTAGTCAATTTTGGTTTTATGGGACATTAGCCAATCCATTTTGATTACGATGTCACATGAGCCCAATGGAAAAACATTGAGGGTGGTTGAAGTGGACATGCTGCTTATTGTCACCGGGCATGATTCCACTTAGTATATCACACATCTTTTGGTTCTCATAGTCAGCTGAACAGAGCATAATTTCTCATTGGTTTTATTTTGTAGAGCACATTTCTATATGATTTTTGAGCTGATATAACTAAAATTAGAACGATGGTCAATTAAAATCGAAACAAGTTGGTGAGCAACCATACCTTCCATCTCGATTATTAAAGCTTGATGATTTTCCTGCCTATTGTCTAATGTAGCATAAATTTGTGGCACATTCTGAGCCACATCGTTCACCATTTTCGCCTCTTGCACATTGTACAACCTTGTGTCATTATAGTGTTATTGAGGATAGTCTCTCTGTAGGTGGTTTTCTCTATGTGCCCAACATGGAAAACTCCTTTTCCTGAACCCCTTGACCTCTTCTCTTATTGGTTTAGCGAGCTAGTCTCTACTAGCTATTGTGAATTTCCGCTGAAACTAACCATTGGTAGGAATGATGAAATTAACATTCCTCCCTCCTTAGTTATATCTTGAGGATTTCATCCCTTTTCCCTTGAATTTGGTTTTATCCCTCATTTTCTAGTCTATTCGGAACTTGACCTTATGCTTGGATTGCTCGTAAAAATATTTGGCATTTTAGATAGTGTCCTCCAGGGTTCTTGGTTCATCAAACTCAATTTTGTCTAAGTAAGGTCGTGGTAGCCCACTAAGGTACCTTTGAATATTCACCTTCTCATCTCTGATGTATGGCACATACCTCATGTTAGGGTCCCACCCTAACCCCCTTATCTATGTAATGGGACCACATCATAGTTAAGAGTCAATAAAGCCCATATTAATAATTGTAATTGGTTAATCTGCAATTAATAAAGGAACCACAGTTAGTTGCAAATGGGCCGATGGTATTAGTAATAAGCGGTATTGACCCGTGGTAATTACTTGTAGGAGTCATATATATAGGATAGTAACTCCTTGCGAGGAGCATCGTGTCTTATTTTTGTAATCGAGCTCTGCTCTATTGGAGGTTGCCCCCTCGAAGAGGCAAGTGAACATTACTCTCTGAATAATAAAGTCTTCGCTATTCTGTGTTCTGGATATCTTTTCTTCGCATATTCTGTGTTATCGGTCTTTTTCTTCGCATATTCTGTATTTGGGTATCATTTGCAGGTCAAGAAGCATA
>APFE031730752.1:10983-40896 GCA_000404065.3 Pinus taeda | reverse complement strand
ATTATTGTGCCCCTATTATCCCCATATTGTTATTAGTATGCCCCATAGAAACCCACTATTGTTATTTTTGTGCCCTTACGTTATTACTATTATGTCGGTTTTATTATATTGTGACCCCTTACACTCCTATATATAGACGGGAGGTTTAGTCATTTGTATCATCTAAGAATTGTTCATTTGTGCAATGTAAGGGGGGTTGCCCCCTCGAAGAGGTTGAATTCTAAGGTGTTGATCTATCTTTTCTATATTTTTGTGAGTTGGTTTCCTAACACACTTTATCAAATATGAAAAAATTATAGATCCGTTGCTTCGTCCATCTTTGTTGAGCCTCCAACAAGTCATCATTATAAGCTTTCACACAATAAGGATTCAACATGATTTCAAGTGCATCTCATAATTTTATTCGCAGTTACACAACATATAAATAGTTACTTAATGCTGCCAATATTGAATTTATAGCATCGTGGATGTTTGCATTCATTTAAAAGTGGACATACATAGATTGCAATAATTAGTAGTGCTTCAATGATGTATGCACCCTATTCTAGTCCTCCTCTTATTCACTTATTCAACATAATTCTAATTTGATATCAATTCTATGTTTTCTCTCTCCTATTAACCATGACAAGGTGAATAGTGTTGCCAAGTTAGCATAAGTTCTTTTGTTTTTGTCTCCTAAGAGCACATATATTTACTTGAGGGAATTTTAGGTTTTAACCCTGTACAAAAATTACCTACATACGAATTCTAAAAACCAGAAAATAAACAATGGCAAGAATATAAAATAAATATACAGAGATTTCCCTTAGATCTCAAAGCTGATACTACCAGATTGATTTCTCATTATATTCCTTTCAATGTTACAACACATATATATACATGTCAAAGCATTCATAAACCCCAATCATTAACCCTGTATTAGAACATAATCATAGTTCCCTTGACCAGATCTACAAGATACTATGGGAAAAAACATCATACTAAAACCATGTGCAAAACCCATGCACAAAACCATAGGTAGGTCTACCACAAAACATGTGGGGCTAGTCGTGGAGAGAATATAACACACACCCAACCTTCTCCCACTTGTTGTTTTATTTTCCACACAGGGGGTCACTGGAGAGCTTAGTCATTGGTCTAGTCCTGCAACGCCCATTGTTTCTCTAAAACAAGAAAACTTCTCAGTGGTCACAAACTTCATTAATGCATCTGCAATATTATTCAAAGTGTCCACCTTTACCAACACCACCTTTTTTCCTCAACCATATCCCTCAAAAAGTGATACTGAACATCAATGTGCTTTGTCTTTGAATGATAAGAAAGGTTCTTTGCCAAGAAAATTGCACTTTGGCTACCATAGTCTATTCTTATAGCTCGTTGCACTAACCTCTACTTGAACATAATCTCTGCAACCAAATTTCTTCCTTGCTTGCATGAGTGGCTGCCATGTATTTTGCCTCTGTATTTGAAAGTGCCACTACAGACTATCTCTTGCTCATCTAACTAACTACACATCCACATACCCACTTGCAGATCTTCTTTGATCCAAACTCCAACTCAGTTTGCATCAATAAAGCCACGAATGTCCAAAACTTTGTCCAATCCTGGTTTTCCTTGGTAGCATAGAGCATAATCACTATGCCTTGTAAATATCTGAAAACCCGCTGCATTGTTTTCCAATTCTCCTTCCTTGGTTTTGACATAAACTTGCTAAATACTCCCACTGCATGTGCAATGTTTGGTCTAGTATAGACCATTGCATACATCAAGCTACCTACTTCGCTTGAGTATGGAACACGAGACACATCCTCTTCCTCTTTTTGTGTCTTGGGGCCCTGTTCAATAGATAACTTTACACCTATAGGAATATAAACCTTCACGAGTTTACTATCCTACATATTAAACCTCTGCAGTATTGTCTTGACACACTTCCTCTGGTTTAACCAGAGCTTCCTTTTTTCCCGATCTTGTTTAATTTCCATCCCCAAAATATTGTTTGCAACACCAAGATCCTTCATGTCGAATTTGGAGGACAATTGGATCTTCAAATCCTAGATAATTTCTTTGTTATTTCCAATCAGTAACATATCATCCACATATAAGACCAAATAAATAACACTGCCACCAATTAATTTAAAATACAAACAATGATCTTCTTTGCTTTTGGTGAAGCCAAGTCCCCGTATATATGTATTAAAATTCTGATACCACATCCTTGGTGACTGTTTTAACCTATACAAAGAATTTTTTAACCTGCATACCAGTGCTTTCTTACCCTTCACCACAAATCCTTCAGGTTGTTTAATGTAGATCACTTCTTCTAGATCCCTATGAAGAAATGTTGTCTTCACATCCATCTATTCTACCTCAAAATCAAATGTAGAAACAATAGATAAAATTAATCTAATAAAAGCTACCTTGGCAACAAGAGAAAAAATACACCAAAATCAATTCTCGAAACCTAGGAATAACCTTTTGCTACGAGCTGAGCTTTGTATTTCTCCACCTTGCCTTCTGCATTCATCTTCTTAATAAACACCCATTTTCTTCCAATGGGTTTCCTTGCAACCGACAAATCCACCAGAACCCAAGCCTCATTTTTGTCCAAAGATGTCATTTCATCAACCATGGCCTCTTTCCAGAGTTTTCCATCCTCTGATTCTACTGCCTCCCTGATAGTTCTGGGATCATCATTAGTAATAGATAAAGAAAAATTTGAATAGAAAGCAGATGGACTCAACCTTTTTGGCTGCCTTCTTTCTTGCATTGATCTTCTCACAACATGAGTTTTTGGCTCTTCATCTTCTAATTCATATTCTACTATAGAGTCTGATTCTTCCTCCTTGAGCTCAAAATATATCTTCTCAGGTTCCTTTGGTAGGATTTCATATTTAATAACATATTTCACCTCTCTAAACACCACATCATGACTGTACACAAACCTCCTTGTTTATGGGTTCTAAAGCTTATAACCTTTTAAAGCATCCTTATACCCAATAAAGATGCACCTTTCAAATTTACTATCCGACTTGGTTCTTTTCTCCTTTAGAACATGTACATATGCATCACAGCGAAATACCCTCAGATGTGAAAGAGAGGGTTTATTACCAGTCCATACCTCATGTGGAGACTTATCCTCTAATGATGATGAAGGTGATCTATTAACTAGGTAACATGCAGTCTCCATTGCCTCTACCCATAATTCATGTCCTAACTCAGCACCACTAAGCATGCTTCTTTCCTTTTCCATCAACGCGCCATTCATTATTTCTGAAACTCTGTTTTACTGAGGTGTGTATGGAGTAGTCTTCTTCCATGATATACCACACTTCTTATAGTATTCTCCACCATTATCTATCCTCAACACCTTTATCTTCTTCTATGTCTGGTTTTCCACTAGAGCCTTAAATTCTTTAAACCTGTAAAAGACTTTAGATTTATTCCTGAGGAAATATATCCATGTATTCCTTGAGAATTCATATATAAATGATACATAGTACAAAGACTTACCCAGTGATGGAACCGACACAGGTCCAAACACATCACTGTGCATAAGCTCTAATATCCCTTTCGCCCTCTTAGCACCAGAGGATAAACTCACCCGATTATGCTTCCTATATACACAATGTTCACTAAAATCTAAATCCAAAGAGAAATTAGACATACCTTCTACTATACCATTACCCTGAAGTATTCAAAGGCCCTTCTCTCCAATATATCCAAGCCTTTGATGCCATAGCATGGTCTTTTCTCCAGAGACCACAATGGTTTCTGCTCCACTTTCAGGAACCACATAATTGTTGCACCCATCAATAATAGTGCTACCTAGAAGCTTGTACATAGTTCCAATTCGAACTCCCCGCATCAATACCAGTGGTCCCCGAACCATCTTGCAGGTATCTTTCTCAAATTTATTTTTTATACTCGCATCATCCATCTTGCTTACATAAATAAGATTTTTGGCTAATGCAGAAATATGAATAACACCCAAAAGTGTTCTAATCCTTCCACCTTGCAACTTCAACTTGAATGTTCCATGTCTGACAATTCTAGCCTTCCTGTCATCCTCTAAGAAGACATCACCACCATCATATTTCTCATACACGCAAAACCACTCCTTATGGGGAGTGAAGTGAAAGGATGCACTTGAGTCAATCAACCATGCCTCATGATCTACATGTGTACTTGAAGAAGAAGCCAAGTACACATCCCCACCTTCATCTGAGGTGGTTTCTTCCTCTGTAGAAGGAGCATCATCAGATCCATTTCCTTTCTCAAGATATTTAGATCTACAGTCCTTTTTGAAGTGCCCTTCGTTTCCACATTTCTAGCACACCTTTACAGGTTTACCTGGAGATTTATATCTCCCACTCGAGGACTTATTTGTGTTTCTAATCTGGGACCGTCCTCATACAAACAAGGCATCTCCATTCTAAACCTCCATATTTTTCCGTCTCATCTCCTCCAACATCAAGGATGAGACTATTTCATCAAACTTCAAAGTAGTTGTATTGCTACCTATTGCAACAACGAGACTATCCCACAAATCTGGCAGAGAACAAAACAAACTGATGCACTTATCTTTATTTGAAATTTTAATATCAACAGATAACAACTGGATTACCACAATATTAAATGTGTTCATATGCTCTGTCACCGAGTCTCCATACTTCATCCTCATGTTATACAACTTTTTTTGCAAGAACTGTTTGTTCACCAAAGACTTAGATTGGTACAAAGTCCCTAACTGGTCCCACAAAGCCTTCATCCTAGCTTCCCTTGATACATTCAACAACACTGAATCTGAGATACACAACCGTATTGTGCTCTTTTCTTTTCGATCAAAATTCCGCCACTCTTCATCTAACATTGTCGTTGGTTTAGTACTCAGATCTGTTGTGATCCATTGATATTTATCCACCAGTAGATCCTCCATCTTGTGTTTCCACAACTCAAAACACTGACCATTAAATTTCTCGATCTCTAACTTTCTACTACTCGCCGTCTTCTTTCACCAAAAGAATCGATCTCGCAGATCTCTCATTGAACATGGTCTACCACAGTCCCAAGCAAAACCCCTCAGCAACAAAGACATCCACTTGAAGCCAAAACATCTCTGATACCAAATGTAGGTTTTAACCCTGTACATAAATTACCTACATACAAATTCTAAAAAAATAAAATAAACAATGGTGAGAACATAAACCAAATACACAAAGATTTCCCCTGGATCTTAAAACCAGGACTACCAGATTGATTTTTTAGTATATTCCTTTCAATGTTACAACACATATATATACATGTCGAAGCATTCATAAATCCCAATCCATTAACCTTAGATTAGAACATAACCATAGTTCCCTTGACCGGATCTACAAGATATCATGGGAAAAAAACCATCATGCCCAAAACCATGTGCAAAACCCATGCACAAAACCATAGGTAGGTTCACTAAAAAATGCGTGGGCTAGTCCTGAAAAGAATATAACACACATCCAACAAGAATTTTATGCCCTCGGTCATATTTCATGTAGCTAACTGAGATGGGTAAGAGACAATTCCACAAAATGAGTTAAGTGATAGTTAAGCATCACATTTTTATGTGACTGGAAATTTCATTTGTGGGGCTCAGAAGAATCTCTCCTTTGCACGTAGAAACTTTTCTCACTCGTCCGAAGGCCTAAACTAGTGCAAAAGTGTCTTTGAACCAAATGCCTCACCAGCCCAATAAGGAGAACAAAAAAAATATGGAAATATGGATACTTATGCTTCTTCACAACCTCAATCTCCACCCAATTCCTATGATGTTGTTGTCTTAGGAGGCACTTTTGACAGATTGCATGATGGCCATCACCATCTCCTCAAGCTTGCGCACTTGATTGAAAATAGATTGCAATAAGTAGTAGCTACAACCTCTTGCGAGTTTTTCATTAGAAAAGGTGATAGATATTATACAAGGTGGCTTAAACACTCCAGTGAGATAGTTCATATTTGCAACTGATCAATGCTTTTATGTAGTCTCCAAGACCCAAAATATGAAATTATTGGTCAATCCACCCACAATTTTCACTTCATTACACTTGAAAAACTTCTCAAACTAGGTAAGCCTCTTAATTCTATTAGTGACAACGACTCAGATTAGAATTTCATTACAGAGTTGGGATTTCGATCCACTAGATCATGCACATACATCATCATCCTAACAACAAGGGATTCCATTGTTCTGGTTGTTACACCCTCGTTCCCTGCTATGATTTATCTATGGGGAATTGGATTGATCAACAAAATGACGGGTCATAACATGCTTTCATTATATTCATCCACTCTAATGAACTAAATTTAAATCTCACCTTCAACAATGAGGTGCTAGAAGGGAAGCCAACAAACAATGAAGTAAGCTTACCATATGTATGCGCTTTCATTTATGTGAAGGTTTTATATATTATTAGAAGTTGTCGCCTTTCATCTCTTCAAATTAGTTGCAAAATGTCTCCATAATGTTGTACCTATATTGCTTGCATAATGACTTAAAATTTTTTGTACCATACAATTATGAAATAACTATAAAACCAATAACAACTATCAAACATGACTTTTGCAAGCAATACTGTCAAGTTCAAAATATTGTCAAAATGTTTAAAATCAATGTAGTTCCAATGATTCCAACATCGTTTCTTTGAAAGATCACTAAACATCACTTTGTGTGAACATCGTAGCCAATTTTGTGCATTGCAATTTAGGTATAACATTGTCATCACATAAATCTTTTGTTCTGACTTGGAAAGACTGATATTCTCTGTCTGAGCAGTAACTAGTAACTCTTCGTTCCTTGTGATTGTGTAGTTATAGTTGTACACACTGAGTGATAATAATTTTGTGCCATGAATTTAGTAATTTGTATAGCGCATCTCTTGCAACTCCTAGCACACTTCATTCTCATTATGCACTTCTGGAAACTGTTAACATGATTTGGCTGACTTTTGACATTCAAATTGTAACATCCTTTAATGACTTTCGAACTAAATGTAATGTCCATCTCATACAATATTTTCATTTCTAGCATTCCATTGTGTCTTACTAACATCCTCTTTGTCTGCTCTATTGACCTGGCCATGTGAGCATTACACATTAGATTCTCTATTCTTCTGCATTCCTATCATCTGTCCTATGGTGTAACTCTTTGTCCCTCTTCCTACTCAATCATTACTCTATATGTTACATTCATCCTAGCCTCATTATAATACAAATATCCATGTTATTCATCCTTGAAATTCCGTCATTAGGTGCATCGTCGACACTTTGTCTTCACACTGTCCATTCCTCTGTGATTTTAAAGTGGCTCTCACATACCAATTGCTTTGTTTTTGTCACAATGTTCACATACCTCAATTAGGAGAACAATGATAGATGGAACATATTGTGTTGTTTTGGATATTGTCTTGGGATTAGTATTATATGAGTTTGCTTCATATTGTATTTCCCTCGACAATTTATCAATACAGTAAAAGTCTATGTGTGAGGCAATGTTATTGTCCCATAGCCAATCCACAAATTAAGCATTGCACTAACCAATAAATAATTCTAAATATTTCATTATTTGTTTAGGCATGTCTGCAGAAACTAGAATAGTTGCATATTCCATTGCGTTCTCAATGTACTCAAGACCATCCTGTTCTCAGCGCGCCAACTTTTCCTTCACTTCCTCTTCTTCCAACAAGCCACATTGCAGTCTTGGCAATATATTGAAGTTAAATAGTTGTTGTAGCTATCCTGGCCATAAATTATGATTACAACAAATTAACTTGAAGTGTTTTCATGGGCATATGATAAGTATTTTCCCCCATTTAAAAAATACCATTGTCGAGATCAATAATTTATTAGATTGTATAAATCAATGTTGCATTAGTTGTTATTAGGATAATATCGGCGTGAGGAAAAAATTGGAAAAAATCGTAATTATCGAGAAATAATTGGGAAAAAATCGTTTAGTATAAAAATATTCAGTTTTTTCTTCTTTTTTTTTTCAAATTTTTTAATATCTAAACCATCTACAACATAAAATAAATACATTGACACATAAATATGATAAAAGAACTAATATATAAGATGTTTAATATCATTTCTAGTGCTAAAATCACACATAACATTGAATCATATCCTGAATAGTAAGTCCTGACTCCTAAGTCCCAACTCAACCTCAAAATATCAACAAAAAATATAATAATGTATCTCATCATGTCATAATGTCATATACAATAAAATGAAGAAAATAACTAAAGTCTAATCCTATTGATTTCCTCTGCCCCTCTTGCAAGAAAATGCCACAACTTTCCCTTTCCCTCTAGATGTAGATGCTGGTGCTGGTGGAGTTGGTAATGGAGTCTGCTATGCTCTAGAAGCTGAAGAACTAGAAGTACGAGCTATAGGAGGTAGACCACGTCCTCTACTGGTGGCAGGGGTAGCCTGGCAGGTGGTGTCACTTAGAAACATTACAATCTCCCAATCCTAAAATCCTAAAAAACTAATAAGTCTGTTGGTTTTGAATGGAATCTAAAATTCTATTTTCTCCATATGAAATCCAATGAGGCCGGAACCACTCTCAAACATCCTGAGTCATTTCATGGTAATGTTAAAAAATTAAGTAAAAGGATGAAAATGAAGATTAAAGTGACATTCTTCTTAATCTTCATTTTCATCCTTTTACTTTAAGAATTTAACATTACCATGAATAGCATATCAATACTAAGGCCTAGACTTGATCATTAAGCTACCCCACTCAAAAATTATTTGTTTCTTTAAAAAATAATTGCATTTCGAAAATTTAGCATCTCTTATAAAACCTCGTTGTCCCGATTGCCCACGATAAAAATGGAAAAAATCGGGTATAAAAAAAATTGCCGATAATTTCAGATATTACTCGCGATAATATCGGCAACAGGAAATTATCACGATAAAATGATAATATCGTGATATTCTCGCGATTCTAACAACACTAGATCTATAAATGGGTGCCCACTTGATATATGATTTCAATTCTGAGACTCCATATCCTCCATCATCATGGATGAAATTGTTAGCATCACTGCCTACATTCTCGTTATGTTCCCTTGAATACCTTGTATATAGTACATGGTTATTTCATTTCATGTTCGAAAGAGATCACCTTCCCTTGTTCTTTGAGAAGCATTTAAAGGTTTAAAATATGGCTCCTCAAGTAAAGCATCTTTTTCAATGATTGATAAACTCGACCTCTTAGTCTTCAGTGTTCAAATATGAAATTGTTCTCTATTATTCATTGTCAAAAAATTCTATTGAGGAAGTCTCTTGTTCTTTTATCTTTGAACTTAAGAGCTATTTTTTTTTAATTGTATAGGAACTTCAAAATTTTAGGCATTGTATACATAAGTGGATAAGATCATAAATTTGGCAATCAATACTAAAAATGTGTATCATTCAACTTCCTTCCAATGCTCCTACTTTCGGGTTCCCTTACTGATACCTCCAAAAACATTTTCAACTCATTTCTTTGACATATTGTGTAGGCATTGCAAGCTTGGCCAATTTTCTATGCACAATTTGTCTTCTTAGATGTTGCTTCCACTTCCTAGTATAGTGTTGGACAATAATGCTTTGTTTTAGTTGTAGGGTTCAAGCTCTGCATAAATGTTTCCCATAATTCTATGCCATCTTTCAAACAACTTCCAAATGCATAATGTGCCCATGTATCAATTCCAAAGGTTATTTTGATATCCTGGGCTCCACAAGAACTTTCGACGAAACATGTTTTTCAAGGCATCATTTAGTAGTTGGATCAATATCCATGAGTTTTCGGGTCCTTATAACTATGCTCTTAGGGCTTTCATTTTTGCATATGATATAGAATCTAAGGCTTTGGTCTAAAGATTTCAGCTTATTGTAAACTTGTAAAAATGGGGTGTAAAGATCCAGCGTTAGTCCAAATCTTTCATCTCATTGTAAACTTGTTTTTAAATATTACATTCTTAAATTTGTAGTAGAATTTCATGTAGTGCTCTTTCTTAATACTCCATCGACAAGAATATTAAAATTTACTCTTATCCCTTCTCAAATTTCCTTTTTTGTAATACTCACGAATAAGAGAGTTGAAAGTAACAATGTTGGGAACCAAACCCACAACCACCATTTTCTTCAAATATTTGCTTCCACCCATTAGTATGCTTGATCTAAGAGTCCTTGTAGTAGGTATCAATTAATCAACGATTTCACATAATATGTCCTCCATAGCAATACCCATACTGTTTTTGGATGTAAACCATGTCCTTTCTCTCCCCCTGAAAGACTTCACATTTCATAATTGTTTCTCTACCACTAACTAGGTTTTTCATTAATTCCTTAAGAAGCCCCCCCTGAGGCGATGCTGACTTCAATTCATTGAAGTCACTGGATGCTCCTTTTTCTTCCTATTCCATGCTTTAGTGGAATGTATTATGTTGTATGTATCTACTTCATTGTTTTCTCTACTTGGGGTTGCTTCCATCACCTGTCTAAAGCTCTTTAGGGTATATGGTAGCATGCTATCTTTGGATTTGTGGCCAAGATTATCACACACATAATATCTTGCATGGCCAAGAAATGAAGATAATGGTGTATTTCTTCTTGATTTCATGTTCTTCTTTGTGTACATTTTTCATTCAATAGCTTTATGTCAAAATCCATTACACAAATAACAATGACCATAAAAATGATTTGTGTATTAGGTGGATGATTGTCTTCTTTGTTTTCTTGCTTGAGGAAACCTTCTTGTTTATTATATCTTCTGCTGATTAGTCTTAATTTTATTTCTTTTACATTTTGTTGCTACATGTCCAGATTCATGGCAAGAAAAAAACTTGATATATTTCAAGGGGGCAAAGAATATCCTTTGGGATCTTTCAAATTTAATTAACTCATTCTTTTCATTTTGGTTATACTGCTTGCCTTTATTTGTTTCCTTACTAATCACGTGGCTTGTCCCTTCTCCTACAAGTATTTTTAGGGTTGCTTCATTATCCTTTATCATTGCCTTTGATCTACTGCAATTTTCTGAGTTCTTCATGGATTCAACCTCCTCTTGTAGATTTTTACATAGTCTATTGTTTCCATCTATCTCACTTTTAGCTGAAAAATTCTCAGCCTCTAATCTTTCACACTATTCTTCTTTCTCCTTTAGTCAATTGTTCATCATCTCTTTTATTCTCTTTGATTCTTCAAGCTTTTCCCTCATGCTAATAATTTCCTCCTTAAACTCATGTTCTCTTTTATCACATTTATGCAACAACTTATTCATGTCTATGCTCTCATTTTTCCAATGTTGAGTCAAGCCTAGCTTGATGTCTAATATATTTCTTTATGAGAATTAGATACATTCACATAAGAAAAATATATCTCATTTGATTGAATGTTTCCCTTTCGAGAGGCCTTTTTCTTCTCCTTTTCTGCGTTATTGCTACCAATATCTACTTCATGCATGCGCTGCAACCTATCCTAGATTTCTTTTGAATATTTAAGGTATAGAATCATCTTAAGATCCTTATTATGAAGGTTGTTATATACTATACATTTTCCCTGAGCATTCCATTGTTGTTCTTGTGTAGAGGGGGAATCTTTATAGTATCCTTTACACACTAGCTTCCATAACCCAGGTCTATTGGCAATCCATTTTTTTTACCTTATCTTTCCATTCATGAAAGTTTTTGTACTAAGCACATGTACATTTTTATAGTCCATGACTCAATCAAATCTACCTTCTAGATGTTAGGCTTACAAAGAAGGAACCTACTCTCATACCAATTGTTGGAAGCTTGAATAAAATGAGAGGGGGGTGAATCAGTTTAATGGACATTATTTTATTTTTATTTGTCAATGGTTAACTGAATTATTAATTAGAAACATGCACCTTATGAACAACATATTTAATATGTAAACAACATGAAATATATAAACCACAACATAACAACTTTCATGACAACATAAAATCAACACATAAAATTATCACATGGACACTAGATATAAGTGGAAACCCATACAGGGATAAAACCACGACTTTGTTATTGTTGTAATGCAAAGTAAAACACCTACTCCCTTATTACATCAGATTTTATGTAGGATCCAGCCTACAGGAGACTCCTACCTCAATTCTTCTGCAAGATTTAACTTGCAAGGGAGCTCCAAATCCCACAAATTTTTTGTTGGCTACAACCAACATGAGGCTCCTACCTCAATAGGCTCAAACCTGGTCTTTATCAAGCTACAACTTGAAACGAGACTACAATCCCATGATACATAAAGAAAACAATGCGTTGGTTACCTAGTCTATAACTCTACATACCTCCATCTCTGTCTCTTCTTCTTCTCGTCAAATTTGCTTCACATCTGCTCTATATGTGTTAGATAATAAAAAACTCAAATCAACTCTCACTTTCTCTAACTATCTAACCATATTAGCCTTCCAACCTCACACATTTTATAAACAAACTTTGATGGTTTTTAGTATTCCATACAAGAATTTGAAATGATAAATCTTGTCTCTATGCATTCCAAAATTGCTTCAACTCATTGAATATTAAAAATACACGAAATTAATTTCAACATATTTAAATAATAGGCATTAATATTCTTCATGCCAATAAAATGAATTTCAACTTATTCAGATAACATGCATTAATATTCTTCTGCAACACATTAACTTGTATTCTCTTGCATCACAACACCTCAACAAAATATCCAAGGCCATGCCTCTGTAGCTAAACTTAATGTCAATGAACATTTGAACATGACCTGAACTATTAAGTGAATAGACATTACACTGTGCAAACAGGGAACCTCTGCTACCATAGGAACATTGCAACCACTTCTTCAACTTGAACCTTTGTAACATACAACATCAACCTTTGCCTTTTCCTTTTCCTTGCATCACAAAATATCAATAGTCATATGCATACATGCTTACCATTATCCACTACTCCAAATGCACACAATCTACCTCCCTAATCAACATAAATCAACATATGCACACAATCTGCATCACTAATCAACAACAATAAGCATATTCACCAACATCCTTTGCAACATAACAAACATACCTTGTACACTTTGCTCTGCTATCAACAAACAACATATCTCTATCAAAAACAACTTCTCACACACATTTGGTGAGCACACTTCTTGTTGCTCCTTTTCCATCAATGACAACAATATCAACACTAGCATGATTTGGCCAAATGTGAAAATAAAAAATTAGAAAAGTGGTTGTGCATGTACTCTCTAACCAATGAAATTTTGATATACAATCTTAAGATTTACCTTGAGATATATGATAAAATTTTATTTAAATTGATTTACGTTAATTTTGAACATTTGAAATATATAATAAAATTTGATTTAGATGATTCTAAGTTAATGTTCATATTCAATGCACTCAAAGCTAGTTTAATGTATCACATGTACCTTTCCTAATTAATTTCAAGAGAGCTAATGAGATTACATTTTTATTTAATGCATGGCCTAAGCATATACCTTCCATGATTAAGTTCAAGAGTCTCAATGAGATCATTTTTTATGACAAATGAAGTGAATGGTTTTTTTATTAAAAAAATATTTTTTATTTTAAATAATGAGAAAATTTATTATAATTCAGTTATCAAACTAGTGGTGGGACAATTATCATTGGTTGATTCATCACTACTATTCAAGGAAAACCACGTTACTTGGAATTATCAGTAACATGTGAAAGAAGGTTGATTCATCACTATTATTCAAGGAAAATCACACCACTTGGACTTACTAGTTCACTCCTACCAAATGCACTATTATTCAACGAAAACCAGACCACTTGGAATTACTAGTTCACTCCTACCAAATGTCTCTTGGTCTTAGGTTGTTAACCTATTTCCTTGTGTCTAAAAAACTCTTAGCCAGATAAAATCAATTTTAAAACATAACCCAAGCCCTTAAATTTTTTAAAAATACTATCAACATTTTCAATCTCATTTTATCTCCTTTAATTACGTTGTAAGTCGTTCCTCTGGGAATAATTCCCCTAGATGCCCCTCTCCATCTCTTTGCACAGTCAGATCCAATATTAGATGATTGAAAATTCTTCCACCATTAAATCCCACTGCTTTAACTGTCAACTGAATCTTGATTTGTGCAATCGTTCAACATTTTGATATTTATTATAACCCGTGAACATATTGCAGGATCTTTGCAGGTAAGGAATTCATCCCTTCCAACTATTAAAGTTTTTCAATGAACCTCTCTACTCGACCCTTTGTTGAAAAGTGTAGCTAGGTTTAGTATTCATAATGACATGTAATTATGATTTTATGTAATGAGATGTAAAGAAGAAAAATAAAACTATTATATTGACTTGCTTCATGGGCTTCATGAGCAAAATATTTTGTTTTTTAGTGAAGACTCCCATTGAGAGTCTTTAGGAGTTATTTTTCATCTAGTCATAAAATGATAGAGTCATTGTCATGTAATGAATTCATGTTACACTTTGTAAAAGGTCAAGTTTTTCGATGTAAATTATCATCCAATACCTTGTCACTTATCCTCTTCAAGTCAGCCTACAACGATGGAAGAACACACTAGAAGAAGTCGGCCTAACCTCTAGTAATCATGTCAGCCTAAAGAACATGATATGAGTTGTATATAAAGCCTAACTCGGCCTCACTTGAAAGCAAGCAACTCGACTTACATTTTATCAAGAAGAAGTGCAAAGAAGAGGCTAACAAGAGAAGTTTGAAAAATGTTTTCTTCTAGGGCAATGAATAAATATTCTTCTAGGAAGCGAAGGACCATTATTCTGGGGTAGTGAAGAAGTATTCTTCTAGGGCAGCGAAGGAGGTTTCTTGTGGGGTCAACAAAGGAGAGTTTCTTCTAGGCAAGCGAAGGAGATATTTCTTCTGGGATAGTGAAGAAGGGATTCTTCTAGAAGTTTTCTTCTAGATACTTGTTATGGGTAACCAAGATAGAGATCTAGAGATTGAGATTCTCTAGAGGAAGCCAATGAAATTATAGAGATTGAGTTTCTCTAGGAGAAGTTGAGAAGAAGCAGTGTGAAGAATAGAGATCGAGCTTCTCTAGAAGGAGTCGAGGAGATCGGTTCTAGATCAAGAAGGAAGTCGAAGGGAAGAGGCAGAGCAACAAGGATAGTGAAAAGGTTCTTAGGAGGATACTAGAGTTAAGGGTATATTTCATGGTATTGGTACTCATTAATTGAATATCTAGAAGAATAATTTTGATCAGGTTTTCCTCTCAAGAGGTGAGAGGTTTTGGCCCTGGCTGAAAATCTTACATACTATGTCACTTGTCTTTTATTGTGCATATTGGTAGTTGTCTTGATGAAAAGAACACAATAATAACATAACGAAGAAAATATCATAAAATAAGAAGTAAAATTATATCACAAGAAATTATCAAGAAGATAAATCTTTTAACTATCCATGCCCTAGATTTCTCAAAATGGTATCAAAGCTTAGGTGTTGAAGTAAAGAAGGGGATTCAAAAGCAAGGGGACACACAAGAATTAAGCTTCAAAGAAGGATAAAAGAAAGTCAAAGATCACCAAGCAAGAAATCAATATCTACTAAAACCCTAGATCAAAGAAGTATACTCTAGAAAGAGTCTTGAAATTATCTTCAAGAAGGAATCCCGAAGAAAGACAGAAACCCTAGAAGCACTTCAGAGATCATTACTCATACATCTGTTGGGCTAATTTATTGACTAAATTAACACAAGTATTTAATTATCAATCCGGTTTGTAAAACTTGGAGGCAAATCCACTGTATATGGACATCAGATATAATCAAGTTTAGAAGATAAAATTTGAAGATTTAAAGAAGTACATATTACAAATATAAACCTATTTTAACAATTTCTAATTCATGTACGTAATATTTGAGGGAAGAGGCTCCTAACTTAGGAGAACCAGGTTGTCCTTCCCTACAATACTACTTTCATGAAGATAAATCTAAGAGCACTAAGTAACAATGGTTTATGATGCAGAAGATGTAAAAGAAGAGGCTCCTAACTAAGGAGGTCCAAATTGTCCTTCTTCACAATCCTACTATATCACAATCACCATTGCTTCAAACCAGAAAATGCATAAATAACTTCAAATGAGAAATGGAGAATGAAATTCAGTTTTAGTTCAAAATCAAATAGAAGGGGAATTTAACTTAAATTCCTTTGTGTCCCTTCATATGTAGATTAGAATTAAACCAATATTCATTCAGCAATCATCACACATCTAAATACATTTGAAACAAAAACTAGTTTATGAAAACTATGAAAATTGAACCAAGAAGTGCACTTAGCTTGGTGTGGGGGCCCTCCACCCTTGCCTTGCACACTTGAAGAAATATCAACTACAACAACTTCAGTAAATCAATCAAGCATGAACAACAAATTGGAATGAAAAAAGTTCTTCAAATTAGCTCCCAACTCTAATTATACAAAAGTTACATACAAATTCCATTACAAAAGCCATCAAAGTCTTGGCTTTAAATAGAGGTTTAGTGAAACAAACTGATCTATATTATCTATAACACTCATATCTACTCATATCCACCTATCTAAGTCAAACTCATCCAATTCATCCCAAGAAATATGGTCAATCCCATAAAATCTCAAAACTGCCCTATTTCCTAGGGATTTTCTGGTGACTAGTCATGTTTGACCAGCCTTGCCTGGGCCTAATAAAGCTTGTTCTGGCTGAACCAAGTGGAGTTAGCTTAGTATTAGTTCCCAAGCTATCCATCCATGCATCAAAATTGAGCCCAAGTGTCCTGGAAACATGTCATCCACATAGCTATTACGGGAATGTCTAATTTAGTCCAAAATTGCACTTGAAACTCAATTTTCATAAAAACTTCTAGAATTTGCAAAATTAAAATTAAACACCTGAATATGCATAAAATAAATCAAAATGAGATGGATGTGATGGAAAATATAAGGATTAAGTAGGTTTCCCTAAGCAAAAATAGACCAAAACTGAGGGCCAACATCTCCCCCTTGCTGATCTTCAAGCATGTCCTCATGCTTGTCTTTGTCTCATTAATCTTCTGCCTCTGTATGCTGACTGATGTTCTGATGTACCTGTGACTCTGTCCCTTGAAGATGAAGCTTTCTCTTGATCTACTTGTAAAAGGATATTTATGCCTTCTTGTACTTCTTCTCTTTTCTTGTGGATGACATTCTTTACCAATATATCATTCTGGATGAGCGGCTTTAGAGAAGACAAGAAATAAAACTTGAATTTTGCAATACATTCTGACATAGGATCCATGTCCCTCTCAAATCAACAATTTTACTCAAAGGATCCAATATCTAGTTGCTCTTACATCTCATTAAAAGAAGCAAAATGCTTTATGTCTAGGCATTCACTTTCAATTGAGCCACTGATTTATCCATGCAATCTGCAAAATATGGGTTGGAAGAACCATAAAAATATCCCAAATAAAAATGAATTTGAGAAAACTGCATGAAGGGAGTCTAATTAGGCTCATTCTGAAGAAAACCCATGTTTTTGTTTTTCAAATTCATGTTATTTTACTCAGAAAAAGGCAACGAAAAATAGTGGCTTTCAAAAATCGAAATGCCTTTCTGGGACTGAATAAAATTTCATGATCCTTAGATTTGAAATCAATTGAAATCAAATTATTGAAATGAACGATTTTCAAAAATTTGAATAATCATTTTCAAATTCGCCTTCTGCGCCTTCTCAAAAATTGAAAGCTGGAGATTTACTCAAGGTAACCACTGCATGCAACATAACCACTCATTCATTCACTACCTTTTGAGTAATTGATTTTTGGAAAATGAAAATCAACCTACAAGGCAATCATAATTATGCTCAGCTACATAATATTCCCCAAAAATCGAAATCTAGAAAATAAAAATCATTCTTATTTGCCTTCAATTTCTGTGTCTTACCAAAATCCATGAAAAATCCCCTCTCTGTTTCGAATTCTTTTCACTGTACCCATACATGGATGAAACACATTTTTCCCACTGTGTGTAAAAAGAAAGAAGGAAAAATTCTGTTATCTGTATCAATTTTTATGCAAGCCTAATCTTCGGCATATCAATCGACATATGACAATTTTCCATTCACTGTTCCGATGACCAATATAAACCATTACATTGTTTATACAATCGTCATATGTCATTTCATTGCTCCATGATATATATACACCACTGCACTGTTTAATTCAATCAAAATATGACAATCAGTTGCACCTACTACAATGTCCATTGGCATCTAATGGAGATAATTCCTTCTTTTCCGTAGGCAATGGCTACAACCCCAACCAACGTAGTGAGTGCCACACTGACACAAATAAACCAAAATCTTAGAAATTCCATTGTGAGTATTTAGGGACTCCAACAAACGTATTGAAGTTTCCCCTTCAAAAACTATTTTTATTTATAGTGTCAATGTATGGATCAAGGCTGAAATCCATTAAAAAATATCCAATATCCAAATGAGGCTCGAGGCCATGGATTCTACAAATTTATTGAAAACCGTTAGAAAATATGAACGCAAATCTTTAAACATCAGCCCACACTATGTTTTTAAAGACCCATTCCTTCACGCATCGAAGCTGAAACTTGACTGTTTGATCGTAGAAATGCATGTACAGGTGTAGTTTAGGCTCAGTGAACTACATGTTTTCAAAACTGCACTCAAACTTTTTGTTCATTACTTCCAGCATGCAGTCAAACCGTAAAAACATTTTATTGCGTGGAGAGCCAAAATCACAGCTAACAGCTCATTCCTCGTGCAATTAATATGAAGATGTCATCATGTAAGCAATCAACTTTACTATGCAAATACTCGGCGGTTGCATGGAGAATCGATTTACCTGGCTGTGATGAACTGTAGTGATTTCCTCTGCAACGTGGCTCAATTAACCTACGTTCCTCCTCATTCTACAGATTTCCTGGAATTTGTTGGCTTATCGTGTAGGCAAGACAATTTCAATTTAAAATCTTCTCTCGACATTTCAAAACAAAAAGGTAGCATGTGGCAGCGTATCTCAAAATCTATAGGTGGCTGAGGATTTTATGCATACGAAATCTGGAACATAAAATCTGGGATTCTTTGCATAAATTATGGCTTGGAATTATCTCCATTACTTTGCCTACACGGTCTCAGCTATTTTTATCCTTACCTTCTCTGTTAAAACGTTTTTAACGCTCTGTCAACTGTATGCTAATGGCATCTCCCGTTTTCATGAGCCCCTCAATGGCTATGATGGCAACAAATTCATGATTTTGAGCTGCAAAATGACAGAGCTATTTTGAGTAACGAACCGGGTTAATGCCAAAACGTTTTTACCTGTTTACTGTAGTTGTAGCTCTTGTTAAAACATTTTACTACCCACTAGGTTTTTTTCAAAACGTTTTTACCATTTTACTATTTGGTTGCTGTCAATTCTGTGTAACTACAGCTCACGGGGTTTCAAAAGTGCTTAATTTTCTCAGTTTACATACTTCTCCTCCTTTAACATACTCCATCACAAAATATATTTTTGTGTTGCTTGCCATGACTTCGTACAGATGAACAAGGTTGGGACGTCTCACTAATCTCATCACAGAGGGTTCGCTCTTGATCTAATCCATCATGCCCACTTTGAGAATCTTTTCCTTGTCCATTACCTTAATGGCCACGCTTTCTCCCGTCTTCGTGTTTCTTGCATGGTAGACCTTTGCAAATGTGCCCTGCCCCAGAAGTTTGCCTAATTCATACTTTCCCATTAATATGCGATTACCATGAATCTGCATTTTTTCTATAGGCAATCCCCTTCTGACAAATCAACAATCTTATTTTATACTATAGGCTAAAATCCTTGACCAAACCCTATAGATAAATCGAAAATCAAAGTGGAGACAGAAAATATTTGTTTATTTCAATGAGCTTAACCGTCTCCGATCAGATCATGGTTCCAATCAACTTTCTCTATTATGTGATGATACAAAAGTGCTGCTTTGTATTGTGCAACAATAATCACATGATCTCATCGGTCCCCTGGAATGATGCTTCAATGTGCATGCACATCTTGCTATGGTGCTGCCTTTCAACCAAATGAGGTCTCTTCCAAGATAATCTTCACTAGAATCTGATTTACAACACACATGGCTGTACCTTTGTTTCCAATGCCTTTAGGCCTCAAAACATGTTTGAGCAGTAAAATTTCTATTGCAGGCAGAAACAATCGAACATGCACAGACACATTCAGAAATTGAACAAAATTTCACCATTTTATACTATGAAATCATATTATATCCTCTTGCCTAATATCATTTATGTGTTTGCCACTTTTGTTATGTGCACAAAAAGGTTATATTTCATACATTTCCTTTCAAAAATGTGCATATATTTCCTTTTGAAATATTGCATTTCTTATTTCCTTTGCACATGTATTTGAAATATTTCTCATATCTAAAGTTGTGTGTGCACATGTATTGTTTTTTTGAAATAGTTCTCATAATTTTAAAATAACCATTTTTAGGTCATGTTTAAAATTGTTTCCATAAGACTAATGCTTGCATTGTTTGTGCAGGTTCAACTTTTTAAATCCTCACTTTGATCCCTTTTGCTTTATGGAAAAATACTTAGGGTTAGGGTTATGAAATGAATATGGAATATATGAAGGGAATGTAGAATATAAGGATAATGGCATATTAGGGTTATGGAATGAAAAATATTTACATATGTACATTGGATTAGGTATAGGGAAAATGTAAATGTAGTAGGATGGACATAGGCTAATGGGTATAGAATGAGGAAAATGTAATGAATATAAAATATGCATTCAGGTATTAACTCAATTTTAACAGAGTCTAGAAATTTCTACAAAAAATTGAATTTGCAAGAACAAAATTGTGCACTTACGATACTTGTACTTCCCTGTAGTATTGGATGAATGTTGTTGTTCTTTAACAATATTGGATGAAGTTGTCTTGATCAAATATCGTTGATAGATAGAGCTTATTTATGCTTTTTGTTCTAGCATCCTTCATTGATTCTGGTCCATTGATTGTTGATGTCGTTTCAGGGCCCTCTGCAATTGATTCATGATAACTCAGGTCCCTTCTGTCATGTACATTTTTATGCAATATATACATGTTTGTGCTAACATTTCAGGTCCCTCTGCAATTGATTTCAAAAATATTTCAGGTCCCAACTGCCAATAATACAAGTTTCGTCGTCAATTCAGTTGCACAACTAAGTTTATTTTTGTGAACCTTCCCCCCTTGTAGATGGGAAGACTTGTCCTCAAGTCTTGTTTATTTTGGAGGACGATTCCTGCAAACTCAAACTGAAGAAATGGTAAAACAAAATAGAGAATTCATATTGGCCAAGCTGGTTGGTTTTCCAATATGAATTCGAGTTTGTATTGTGCCACTTTCGTGGATTTTCACAACCAAACTCCTTTATTATTTTTTATCTTTTTCTATTTTTTATTTTTTTTGAATGGAGGTGGGGTGTAATGGAGTATGGAAGTATGAAAGCTTATGAAAATAGGTTATATTGAAGTCATGATGTAGTGGTAAGTCTGGACTTCAACATGCTTGGTCATGGAGCTTAACATACAGTATGGATGATGAACAATATGAATTCAAATCATGAACAAATGATGAGGATCAAATCATGAACAATATGAATTCAATATGAAAGGCTTCTTATGATCTTAAGAACGACTTCTTTGGATATTGATGTGACATAGAACTTCACTGATTTTTCTGATGATTAACTTCATGTCTTTTTGCCTTGATCTCGATCATGTTGTAGGGTTTGTTGATGTTGGTGGTCAGCATCTAAGAGCAAGCTTCAAGAGTTTGAGTTTCATTGAATGAACTCAACATCAGGTGAGTTTTCACTTTGCTTTGACTTAAACCAACATGGTTTGGGCAAATCCGTTTCATCTATGTGCACAGTGAAAAAATTCGAACCAGAGAGGGGATTTTGAGTTAAGAAGCAATGAAAACATGTTCAAAATGTTTTTAAGATCTTTGTATACAAAGAGCAATTTTTTTTTTTTTTTATCAGAGCAATAGACTCCTTTTTACAGTAGAAGACAGAATACAGAAATTTAAGGCAAAGAAGAATTGATTTCATTGCTAGAGATGGATTGTTGGTAAAAAAATCAATTTCCTCTAAGATTTTGATTTCTCAAGAAGAAGAAAACACATGTGCAGTCAAAGATAGAAGGAAACGAGTCAACTGCTAGTGGAGGTAGCAGATAAGGAATCAGGGACCATATCTTCTAAAAAAATTCGAAATTGCTAAGAAGCCATTATTTTTAATTGTTTTTCTGAAGCAAACTAGAATGAAATTTGAAAAACAAAAACATGGGTTTTCTTCAAAACGAGCCTAATTAGGCTCCACGTAGACATTTTTCTCAAATTAATTTCTGTTTGGCATATTTTTATGGTTCTTTCAACCCCTATTTTGAAGATTGCATGGGTAAACGAGTGGCTAAATTGAAAGTGAATGCCTAGACATAAAAAAAATTGCTTCTTTTAATGAGATGTAAGGGCAACTAGATATTGAGTAAAATTGTTGATTTGAGAGGGACATGAATCCTGTGTCGGAATGTATTGCAAAATTCAAGTTTTATTTTTCGTCTGAAGCTGCTCATCCAGAATGATATATTGGTAAAAAAAGTCATCCACAAGTAAAGAAAGAAGTACATGAAAGCATAGATATCCTTTTACAAGTAGCTCAAGAGAAAGCTTCATCTTCAAGGGACAAAGCCATCAGTAGAACGGCAAGGGAGGTCAACATACAGAGGCAGACAATCAATGAGACGAAGACAAGCATGAGGACATGCTTGAAGATCAACAAGGGGGGCATGTTGGCCCTCAGTTTTGGTCTATTTTTGCTTAGGGAAACCTACTTAATCCTTATATGTTCCATCCATTTTCCATCACATCCATCTCATTTTTATGTATTTTATGCATATTTAGGTGTTTAATTTTAATTTTGCAATTTCTAGAAGTTTTTATGAAAATTGAGTTTCAAGTGCAATTTTGGACTGAATCAGAAATTCCCGTAATAACTATGTGGATGACATATTTGCAGGACACTTGGGCTCGATTTTGATGCATGGATGGATAGCTTGGGAACTAGGAATAAGCTAACTCCACTTTGTTCGGCCAGAACAAGCTTTATTAGGCCCGGTCAAGGCTGGTCAAACATGACTAGTCACCAGAAAATCCCTAAGAAATAGGGCAGTTTTGAGATTTTATGGAATTGACCATATTTCTTGGGATGAATTGGATGAGTTCGACTTAGATAGATGGATATGAGTAGATATGAGTGTTAGAGATAATGTAGATCAGTTTGTTTCATTAAACCTCTATTTAAAGCCAAGACTTTGATGGCTTTTGTAATGGAATTTATATGTAACTTTTGTATAATTGGAGTTGGAAGCTAATTTGAGGAATCTGTTTCATTTCAATTTGTTGTTCATGCTTGGTTTATTTACTGAAGTTTTTGTAGCTGATATTTCTTGAAGTGTGCAAGGCAAGGGTGGAGGGCCCCCACTCTAAGCTAAGTACACTTCTTTGTTAGACTAGTTTAATTTTCCATAGTTTGGTTATTTTAGAACTTGTTTATGTGCTTTGCTTCAGATTGGTTTATGGTTGATGTGTGATGATTTATTTTATTGAACCTTAGTTTGTTCATAACTTTAGTAAGATGGAATAACAAGGTGTTCAAGTTGAACACTCCTATTAAATTGGTGGATTGAAACTAAGTTTTTCCTTGATTACATGCAAGCAGTTTTTCTTATGAATTTTCAATCTTCAATTGATAGCATTACGGTGAATGAATTATGATGGGAAATACCAAAGGTCTCTTAAGTTAAGAGCCTCCCTTCATTGATGATTTGTCCATCTTAAGCTATTGAGAGCTCATGGTTTCTAATTTCTATTCATCAAGTAATAATTGAGGAAGAATTGGAGCTCTTAAGTTAAGAGCCATTTCAACTTTCCTTCATTGCAAGGTGAATTGAAATTATTAATGTATGCTATATTTGTAATATGCACTTCTTTAGTTTTCAAATCTTATCTTATAAACTTGATTATATCTGATGTCCATATAGAGTGGATTTGCCTCCAAGTTTTACAAACCCGGATTGATAATTAAATACTTGCATTAATTTAGTCAATAAATTAGCCCAACATTTTGGCGCCGTTGTTGGGGAGACAATTATTAGCATAGTCAAATAGAAGATAAACAGAAACACTAAAAAATTTAGCTAGTATACATTTCTCTTAGTTATGTTTCTTTTATGCCTAGAAATAGAGATCCTAAAATTAGGTTTCCAAAACAAAACCCCCCAATAAAAACATAAAATCAAAAAAATAACTACAAAATCCATTTTCAACGACAAGATCTAAAAAATAATGTTAAAGAATAAGCTACAACACTACTCCATTCTTCAACATTCTTTCTCATCAAATCTTTATGATCAAATAAATTGTCATGTCCAAACATGCATTAAAGTATATTTTTCAAATTTGGATATGAGTTTACTTATGATCTTGTTACGAAAATGGATGCACTGGAAATTCTCTTATACTTGAGAGAATGAATTATTTTTATAAAATAGAATAGGATAGAATAGAATAAATAAACAAGTAGAATAAATTCACAATAAGACTTCCATAATAAATTTGTTTCAAACTATTTCTTCAAATCATTGTTCAATTATCATTTGAAAGGACTACATGGAAAAATGCAGTAAGAACAAGCCTATTTTGGGTAACCATATAGGATGATTTTGAAATCATGTTGTTTTTTTACATATATCTTGAAGTCTAGTTTTGGAATCCATTTTGAAGTTCTCAATTTATATCACAAATAAAAATGCGATCAAAATCAAAACTAGGTCTCAAGTGAAATGTTGAGGACAGAGTTAGTACAGCCTATATTTGAAGTGTCTAATGGAAACATTTTTATCTGAAATTCATAGGGAAGATAGCCCTTGGAATCTAGTTTCCAAATCAGTTTGAATCACTTCAATCAGATATCATATGAAAAAATTATTCTTGAAATACTAACTACTTGTCGTAAAATCTGCAAGGTAACAATTCTAGGTCTTGACTGTTCATTGGCATATTTGAAATATAAAATCATCTTCTTTTCAAAACCTATTAATATGGGAGATATATATTCCCGTCTCGTTTAAGACGCAATTTGAATCATCCCATTTGGAGGTGAAATGAAGAAGTTATGCCACATTTAGTGACTGCATGTCTTCAAAACAGTATAGTAAAACTCTGCCTCCTAGGTCTGTTCATCACAAATTTTGTGATATAAAGCCTAAGAATTTTTAAAACCTGTTTCTATTGGAAATACAAAAATGAATCTACTTTAATCTCCAAGTGGAATCACATTGATCTGATCTTTATCGAAGAAGTTACGCTTCAAACAGTGACGGTTGGTCTAGTTAAAAATTAACAAGAAGCTCTATCAAACATGGCACTCCTTATCATTTTTATCATATCATTTTAAACCATTTTGAAAACTTGTTTATACTAAAGGTATCCATATGAATTCACTTCAACTTGGCTTTGGAATCACTCTAATTTGATATAAAACAAATATTTTGTAAACAAAATACCGCTAAGAGGTCTAGGCTGGCCACCATTCCTAAAAGGGGTAAATAAATGCAATTTGTTTGTCTATCATATTTGGACTCATTTTCTAAGCAATGCTTGTAATGATTTACATGTTTATTGGAAGAAGAGAGACTGTACACCTCTCTTCATCCATCATCTAATGTTGTATTGCAGGCAAGTGCTATGTTTTTGCAGGTCATAGGAAGAATGAAGGAGTGAATTCCATGGATGATGTAATTTTCAAAGTCAAATTCATATTCCAGAATATGAATACAAATGTTCAAGTCGAAGCAAAGTGAAAATTCACCTGATGTTGAGTTCATTGAATGAAACTCAAACTCTTGAAGCTTTCTCTTAGATGTTGACCAACAACACCAACAAACCCTACAACATGATCGAGATCAAGGCAAAAAGACATGAAGATAATCATCAGAAGAAGCAGTCAAGTTCAGTACCATGTCAAGTCACATCAATCTCCAAAGAAGCCTTTCATATTGAATTCATATTGTTCATGATTTGCCCATACAAACCATACATGGATGAAATCATTTACATTGTTGCAGCTCAAAATCATGATTTTGTTGCCATCACAGCCGTTGAGGGGCTCAGGAAAATGGTAGATGCCATTAGCATATAGTTGAAAGAAAAAAACGGTTTTACAAAGAAAACGTAGGAAGGAAAGATATCAAACCGAGAAAGGGGAACAAGAAATATAGCGCTAAGACTTGGAGAGATAAGAAGGGCAAGTTGACAGAGAAGCAAAACATTTTGATAGAGGACGTAAGGAAAAATAGCTGAGTCCATTGGTAAATAGCGCTAGTTAGTTGCTCGGAATCTCGGGAAATTTTAGGTAAAAACGGGATTCGATTCGCTTACAAAGATGAGTCGGGATTTCAATCACCAAAACTGCCTGTCATTTAATTGTTAATATACTTGTTCTTACCACCAGTCAGTACGAACAAATCTACAGGAGATATGGAGCGCCATTAAAACAAGTCCTCAAGTCTTGCCATTAGCCAAGTAAACTACACCATGATTCCAGAGATAATAAATGTGAGGGTTAGATGAACAACATTGCATTAATGAAGCAAACAACCATGCGATAGGAAACAGATCTGTTCATAGGTGTAATTGCATAAATTAAGGAGTTGATTAAAGCACGTAAATCATGCAAAACGATCAGTAGAGTACACCTATGTGAAAAATGTGGCATTTCAACCACATTTTGCATGCCAAATGCATCATTAAAATGGAGTGTTGAGACCATATTGTGTGTTTTGTAAAGTAGCGACCATGTATTGCAAAGACAGAGTGTTTTTTTTTTTGCCGTAGTATGCATTATGTAGATCAGAGGATGCATTTTTTTTGGTGTTGTTTCATAAAGTAGGGGTTTTATATTGGGTATTGTATGACGTTGAAAAACAAGGGTGGTAAGAGGCCGAATCATTTGAATCTTTGTAGAAATGCGTTGTTGTTAGAGAGCTGTTACAATAAAGATGAAAACTACTTTAGTTCTCTTTTCATACAGTACTGAATATTAGTTATTGAATCTTGGCTTGCATGGTGAATTATACAAGGAGCAGAAGAACAGTATCTTGAGATTACATTAAGATATTTTTCTTATGTATTTCTATTTCAAAGCAAAGCTCAGTTTTTTTACAGAGGTGTTTGTTTCTTTTCTACAAAGGGTACTGACTTATTGTTGCAGCAAGACAGAAATTAAACAAACTTGCAATTCAACTGTTTTTAAAAGTAGGATAGTGAAGAAGCATTTGAAGAGAGAAATTTACTCCAAATTTAATGATCATGAAATTTTATTCAGTCCCAGAAAGGCATTTCGATTTTTGAAAACCATTGTTTTTCGTTGCCTTTTTCTGAGTAAAATAAAAAGAAATTTGAAAAAGAAAACATGGGTTTTCTTCAAAACGAGCCTAATTAGGCTCTATGTGGGAAATTTTCTCAAATCCGTTTCTGTTTGGGATATTTTTATGGTTCTTTCAACCCCTTTTTTGCAAATTGCATTGGTAAATGAGTGGCTAAATTGAAAGTGAATGCCTAGACATAAAAAAATTGCTTCTTTTAATGAGATGTAAGGGCAACTGGATATTGGACGCTTTGAGTAAAATTGTTGATTTGAGAGGGACATGAATCCTGTGTCGGAATGTATTGCAAGATTCAAGTTTTATTTGTCACCTGAAGCTGCTCATCCAGAATGATATATTGGTAAAGAAAGTCATCCACAAGAAAAGAGAAGTACATGAAAGCATAGATATCCTTTTACAGGTAGCTCAAGAGAAAGCTTCATCTTCAAGAGATAGAGACATCGGTAGAACAGGAAGGGAGGTTAGCATACAGAGGAAGAAGATCAATGAAACAAAGACAAGCATGAGGACATGCTTGAAGATCAACAAGGGGGAGATGTTGGCCCTCAGTTTTGGTCTATTTTTGCTTAGGGAAACCTACTTAATCCTTATATTTTCCATCCATTTTCCATCACATCCATCTCATTTTGATGTATTTTATGCATATTCAGGTGTTTAATTTTAATTTTGCAACTTCTAGAAGTTTTTATGAAAATTGAGTTTCAAGTGCAATTTTGGACTGAATCAGAAATTCTCGTAATAGTTATGTGGATGACATGTTTGCAGGACACTTGGGCTCGAGTTTGATGCATGGATGGACAGATTGGGAACTAGGACTAAGCTAACTCCACTTGGTTCGGCTAGAACAAGCTTTATTAGGCTCGGTCAAGGCTGGTCAAACATGACTAGTCACCAAAAAATCCCTAGGAAATAGGGCAGTATTGAGATTTTATGGGATTGACCATATTTCTTGGGATGAATTGGATGAGTTCGACTTAGATAGGTGGATATGAGTAGATATGAGTGTTAGAGATAATATAGATCAGTTTGTTTTATTAAACCTCTATTTAAAGCCAAGACTTTGATGGCTTTTGTAATGGAATTTGTATGTAACTTTTGTATAATTGGAGTTGGGAGCTAATTTGAAGAACTTGTTTTTCATTCCAATTTGTTGTTCATGATTGGTTGATTTACTGAAGTTGTTGTAGCTGAGATTTCTTCAAGTGTGCAAGGCAAGGGTGGAGGGCCCCCACACCAAGCTAAGTACACTTCTTGGTTAGACTAGTTTAATTTTCCATAAGTTGGTTATTTTAGAACTTGTTTATGTGCTTTGCTCCAGATTGGTTTATGGTTGATGTGTGATGATTTATTTTATTGAATCTTAGTTTCTTCACCACTTTAGTAATATGGAATAACAAGGTGTTCAAGTTGAACACTCCTTCTTGTTAAACAGACATGGTCAGCGAGAAAGAATAGGAAAGATAGAGCATGCATTGCAATTTTTATTAACAATAGATGTACATTTATAGTACAATATGGTGACCGTTGGGATTCACATCCCAAGGTCCCTTGGACTACTTAGTCTGTTCTGCTTCCACACTAACCCATTAGGATTAGGTGTCCAACATTCCCCCCCTTAATCCGAAGGGTTATGTATGACTCCAAGAAAAGAGCTGTAATACAAAAATGTGCAAATATGAATGGCAGCACTAGGCTGAATGTGCTCTCTGAAATGTTGGTATAATAGGGCGGTGGTTTAAGGATGGCCACCAACACTGGAACGCTTAGTGCAGTTCCCGGAACTCTTCCAAAACTGGCAAGAAGCTGAAGTCTTCTGCTAGAGGGAGTGATCCTATTGTTTTAAAGAGGGAAACCTTCAACCGTAAAAGGGAGGCCTCACCCCGCATAAAAGGTAAAACTTCAACCTGAAAAGGGAAGTCTCAACCTGTGATGGTTTAAGGATGACCAACAACTCTGGAATGCTTATGCAATTCTTGGAACTCTTCCAAAATTCGCAAGAAGCTGTAAGTCTTCTGCTAGAGGAAGTGTTCTCAATTTTGTCTCCGGAACTCTTCCAAAACTGGCAAGAAGCTGTAAGTCTTCTGCTAGAGGAAGTGTCCCACATCGCTAACTGAAGGCATGTTCAGGCATCTTTGTCTCTGGCTACAACTCTGAAGCTGGTGTGGCAGGTTGTGGCTCAGGCTCGTTTGATGTGGCTTTGAAGCTTGTAGATGACCATCATTTCCCCCCCTGTCAGATACAAGGTGAGATGATGGAGAAAACTCAACTGCAAGACTGTTCAATACTCTGGAACAAGTTCTGACATGTGATTTGAATATCTTCTTGGCTGTTGATGTCCATTGCCAAGAAGCGATCCATCCAAGATGAA
>APFE031730746.1:8641-23073 GCA_000404065.3 Pinus taeda | reverse complement strand
AAATCATTAAAATAGAATAGTGGTGCTCGGATAGACTGCTAGCAAATAAAATAAAGGAGAGCAATAATTATCTAATAAATTCATAAATTAAAACCCATTAATAATCACTTGCATGGGTTCTATATGCATGCAACTTAATTTAGATGTGTGAGGCAATAAATATATATAGTTTTAAAATCCTATTTATATTTAGTTGGATTTTCAGCATTTTATATCGGTTTTTAATTTCGTTTTCCAGCTGTTATCTCTGAGCAAAGTATTTGAGAGAGACTTTGATCCCCACCTTCTGGAAATATGCCAAAATGTTCATAATTGTAGAGGGAAAGATTTTTTACATTTCCCACTACACGATTTCCACGAAGAAGACTCAAACACTAAATTTGGAAAAAAATACTCAAACACTGAGAAGCGTTCCCCTGGGAGAAGGAGCTAGTGAGATTTTATGACAAAGAACATTGCAATAAGATTAATGGAGTTGCTTATCAAGAAAAAGAAAAATATCCAATAATAACATTAGATTATTAATAAGTAATTAATGCCATTAGGGACCAAGAACAAATCTAGAAGATGGAAAGAAAACAGAAAAATTAAGAGGAATTAATGGGATTGTTGAATACCAATTAAGATTAAAGGATTAGGGACCAAGAAAAAATTTAGAAGATGGAAAGAAAACAAAAAAATTAAGAAGAATTAATGATATTGTTGAACAAAAATTAAGATTAAAGGACAAATAGATAAGAGATTAATGAGATAGGGAGCAATAACAACAGAGCATTAATATTTGAAAAATTAGGCCACTGAGGTAGTGATGGAGTTGAAATTGAAATTCTGCTCTAATCTATGCAACCAAAACTGGAGAATAGGTCATGACTATAATTATGAATATAAAGTCAATAGAAGAATCATACCTTTCAATCATGGTTGTAACCAATATCACTGTTACCGCTCTCCCGTGTATACCTCCATCCATCATGGGTCGATTTTCTGAATTTCATTCATTAGTTCGCTAATATTCTTGGTCGACGTGAGATTTAACTAAAATCCATTCTAACAAAACAGAAGGACAGACCCACAAGCATATGAAAGAAGCAATTAATGCAAAAGATAATGAAAGAAAGAGAGATAGAGGATATACGTGTGTATTTCACATGTCTTTGCTACCCATTAGAGTGTTTATTTACTAGAGACATGACTCCATGCATCTCTGGGTCGACTTTCTTTCTTTCATTCCAGGATTTTCTTAGTCGAATTCAGATTTAAATAACATCTGTTCTGACAAAACAGAAAGACAGACCCACAGGCATAGAGTCACGAACTATAGAATCACAGACTTACACATCGAATGCTAGGCCATCCCTCATGTATTTCAAAAGACCTGTGATCGGTTGAAGGAGCAGATCCGAGGCCATCTATCATGCCCTGAGGAAGCGGGCGCTCCGCACGACGGGCGGGCGACCCGCACGACGGGCAAATGTGTCTTCACCTAGCAGTGGGCACGAACCGGTCGCAACAACTGGGCACCGGGCGAGGCTACACGGTCATATGGCAAACAGGTTGATGGTTGGCAAAGGGGCTCCACACACAACGGGCGGGCGACCCGAGGGCGACCCGCGCCTGAGGGGCGGACGCCCTGAACGAAGGCATCAACATAGGGCAAGATAGCAGTTCTGAACGCACACGGGTACCGTGGGTGAAACGAGTTTGGGATTCGGCACAGGTCGGGCAAGGCACACCCACCTACTCGGTGACCAAACGGAGTACCCACGGGCGGAACAACCTGTGGTGGTGTCGGGTTGTGGGTAGTGCGCTGGGCGCACACCCGGTTGACAATTCAGGCATTCCAACAGTTCGGCGAGTGGACAGTTCGGGCGTTCGGCATATAGGCAGTTCGGGTGTTCCGACAGTTCGGCGAGCAAACAGTTTAGGCGTTTAGACAATGCGGGCGTATGACAGTTCAACAGTTCAGGCGATCAGCGGTTCGGGTGTTCGAACGAACGAAACATGACAACGGGCAGAGGGTCGCACCCAAGGTGCACCCACCCACCCCGGGCTATGTCGTGCAGAGTTATGGCATGGCGTTGGCGAAGGAAAGGCACACGGGTGCACCCGAACGAACTCGGGTGTGGCGGCATCAAACGGACGTGGAGGCAGCAAGCCCGAACAACGGGCGAAGTGGCAGCGCGGTCCAGCGATGGGGATGTCACACATAGGTTACGAGCGGGCGGAGCACAAGTGAGGATGAAAGGGATATACCCTTTGGCGTGGGAGGCTTTGTGTTACAAAGGCCGACCCGCCAAACGAGGAGACATGGCGGTTCAAATAAAAACATCCGTCAGCTTTATTATTAGAAAGGGCGAATGTTATAATCTTGGGGTCGGCTTTACAACCGACACCCCCATTCAAATGGCGGTGGCAAGCCTATATATAGGCGAGGCTGAGGCCCATTTGGAGCATCGACCGACGACTCAAGTCTCCATCAGAACAAGAGGAGCGCAGTTCGGTTGTGCGCAGACCTTTGGCAAAGATGTAAGGACGCAGCTCGGTTTTGGGCAAACGGTGTAGAGGGGTCGAACGACAAGGATGTGGACAGTAGGTTATGCCAGCCTTGGCATGAAGTCGCATAGTAAGAGTGCACACTTGGTCATAGGGGACGGTGTATGTTAAAAGGTTGTTCTAAGCCTATTGTAAATTGAACTATCGTGCAGGCCGTGGGTTCTACGCCCGGCGCACGCATGTTGTATGTTTGAAAAATATAATAAAAACATTGTGGGCGGACTCATTCGGGAGTTTCCCCTCCCAAACATAATTATATGTCAATGTTCTATGTTCGGTTTTTCATTGCATGATAAGTTATGTTGGTTCTGGATTTAAATCGGTTACAAGACTTATAATTCGGTTATAGAGTTAATTCGGTGGTGAGATTATAATGGTATAATTTGATTATAAGGATTAATGTGTATACTTATTCGAAGAGGTTGAATTAAGTATCGTGTGAAGGCGTAGTCCATATGCAGTTCTATTGAACAAATAGAGTGCACGGTGGTGCCGCACCCGCCCAATAAGAAAAAAAAAGATTGGGGGCGTGACAGGTGGTATCAGAGCAGGGTTGCTCGGCAGAAGTTTGCAGGTGATTTGGAGAAGACGGTGAATGGTCGACACCAGGTCACAAAAGAACAAGAAGATGGCAGCCAATTCTCAAGCCGGGTCTAGTCATATGATGAAGGACGCGGTGAGGGATACAACCCTTGAGTTCATTGACAAGGTAATCGGGAGGATGGAGACTTTGGAAAACTCTTGGAACCAGGAGGTGGGTTTACTTAACAAGGAACGAGAGACCATATCAAAGGTCAAAGAGGAACATGAATAATTCCGGACGCAGCATGATGAGCTCAAGACACAGTTCGAGTACATTGATTACTTGTGTACGCAGCTTGAAGGAAGAGTAAAAGAGGTCGAGGAATCAAGGGATCAAGGGCTAGCAGAGCTCGCGAACTTGAAGGGAACTCTCGACAAAGCAAACAAAGCTCTTGAAGAGGCCCAAGATGAGATTACGGTATTAAATAGGGCCGTGAGGCACAACTCATGTGGAGGAGTGCCCCATGTAAAGGTCAAAGAACCGGAGTCTTACGACGGGGCGAGAAGCGCAAAATTTCTCGGCAACTTCTTATGGGACATGGAGCAGTACCTAGAATGGTTGAACCTACCTAAATGGGAAGCGCAAGTCAAGGTAGCCGCCCAATTCCTAACTAATGATGCCAAGATGTGGTGGCGAAGGAGGGCCGATCAGATTACCAATGGTAGTGCTGATGACATCACTTCGTGGGATGACATGAAGAAAGCCTTGCAGTCACACTTCAGTCCTCAAGATGAAATGTGGGAGGCAAGGACCAAGATTAAGTTCATCAAACAAACCGGGAGCTTACAAACCTATCAGCAAGAATATTCAAGCGTGGTGCTGGAACTTCCCGACATGGCCGAGAAGGACAAGGTTTTCAATTTTATTATTGGGTTGATGCCTTGGGCTGATAATGAGGTGAAGAGGCAAAAAATTAGGATGCTTGAAGAGGCCTTCGCTGCGGTTGATAGGCTCGTAGATCATTATGATGAGACTTATAATGAGAAAAAGAAGTTCGATAAGCCAAAAGAAAAGAAAAAGGAAGACACTCCAAAGGCAGATAATGCTCCAAAGGAGAAGAAACCTTTGAAGTGCTGGTTATGTGCAGGACCACACATGGTTAAGAACTGCCCTTCTAAACCAAAAGTGGCCGCTGCTGCTCAAGAGGAAGAGGAGGACCATGCTTCCGTAGGGATGATGCAGATCCTTAGAGCCTCTGCCACTACGGAGATAACCTCTAGGAGGAATCCGGAAAGGAACAGATTGGAATATGTGCGCATGAAGATTGGTGGGACGGAGGTACTCACGATGGTTGATAGTGGGGCTTCACTCAATTTAATGAGCGAGGACACCATAAGGAGACTTGGTCTAAAGTTTTTGTCGGTGGAAGCACATATGAAGACCATAAACTCTCCTCCAATGACAATCCTTGGCATAGCTGAAAAGGTGGACACTATACTTGGTGAGTGGTCCGGGAAAGTGGACTTCACCATAGTACGGATTGATGACTATGAGGCGGTGTTGGGGATGGAATTCATGAAGCAATTTGAAGCTATGGTATTGCCACATCTGAGGAAGCTCTTCATTTATGATGGAAGAGAGGACGTGCCCATTGGTGTTCCTACCGTGGGTGTGACTAAGCCAGATCATAAACTAGGGGGGATGCAGATGGAGGACAAGGAAAAGACAAACAAGCGGTTGTCTACCATGGAGACAAAGCTTGCGGAACATGCATTGGTCATCCAATCACTTTCAGATAGCATCTTGGATTTGTCAAGAAGGCTAGAATTGGTGGAGGACGATGACGATGAGGACGATGTATATGTTAGACCGGGCATCCAGAAGGAAGATTGGGAAGCATATCTACGACGAATGGAGGTTGAGGATCCAGACAGGTGGATCGAGCTAATTAGTGAGAGAGATCCACCTGGCTCATCTCCTTTGCGATCTTCTTAGATGATATGGAGGAAGGGCTCATTGTTGACTACTCAAGGCAGTGAGTCCTCAGTTTGATTGGGCACGTATGATGATCCCAGCATACGGCAGAAAGATGGGGTTTCCATGGACCTGGGCAGGGGATCACAAAGTAGGTGTGGGCACATAGTCAAGATGTGTGACACTTGATCATATGCATATATGGTTTGGTGACCTGATGAAGACAGGATCGTTGAGGAGTCTACATTATGGTTGTTGATGATTTCGGTGAGGAGTTACCGGGATGAAGTGTTGTCGGGACGACAACATCTTAAGGTGGAGGAGGATGTCATGCCCTGAGGAATCGGGCGCTCCGCACGACAGGCGAGCGACCTGCACGACGGGCAAACGTGTCTTCACCCGGCAGTGGGCACGACCCGGGAGCAGCAACTGGGCACCGGGCGAGGCTACACGGTCATATGGCGAACAGGTTGATGGTTGGCAAAGGGGCTCTGCACACAACGGGCGGGCGACCCGAGGGCGACCCGCGCCCGAGGGGCGGACGCCCTGAACGAAGGCATCAACATAGGGCGAGACAACAGTTCTGAATGCACACGGGTACCATGGCTGAAATGAGTTTGGGATTCGGCACAGGTTGGGCAAGGCACACTCGCCTACCCAGTGACCAAACGGAGTACCCGCGGGCGGAACAACCTGTGGTGGAGTCGGGTTGTGGGTAGTGCGCCAGGCGCACACCCGGTTGACAATTCAGACATTCCAACAGTTCGGCAAGCGGGCAGTTCGGGCGTTCGGCGTATAGGCAGTTCGGGTGTTCCGACAGTTCGGCGAGCGAACAGTTCGGACGTTTAGACAGTGCGGGTGTATGACAGTTCAACAGTTCGGGCGATCAGCAGTTCGGGTGTTCGAATGAACGAAACATGACAATGGGCCGAGGGCCGCACGCAAGGTGCGCCCACCCGCCCCGGGATACGTCGTGCAGAGTTATGGCATGGTGTTGGCAGAGGAAAGGCACACAGGTGCACCCGAATGAACTCGGGTGTGGCGGCATCAAACGGACATGGAGGCAGCAAGCCCGAACAACGGGCGAAGTGGCAGCGCGGTCCAACGATGGGGATGTCACACATAGGCTACGAGCGGGCGGAGCACAAGTGAGGCCGAAAGGGATATACCCTTTGGCGTGGGAGGCTTTGTGTTACAAAGGCGGACCCGCCAAATGGGGAGAGATGGCGGTTCAAATAAAAACATCCGTCGGATTTATTATTAGAAAGGGCGAATGTTATAATCTTGGGGTCGGCTTTACAACCGACACCCCCATTCAAATGGCGGTGGCAAGCCTATATATAGGCAAGGCTGAGGCCCATTTGGAGCATCGACCAACGACTCAAGTCTCCATCAGAACAAGAGGAGCGCAGTTCGGTTGTGCGCAGATCTTTGGCACAGATGTAAGGACGCAACTCGGTTTTGGGCAGACGGTGTAGAGGGGTCGAACGACAAGGACGTGGACAGCAGGTTATGCCGGTCTTGGCACGAGGTCGCATAGTAAGAGTGTGCACTTGGTCATAGGGGACGGTGTATATTAAAAGGTTGTTCTAAGCCTCTTGTAAATTTAACTATCGTGCAGGCCGTGGGTTCTACGCCTGACGCACGCATGTTATAAGTTTGAAAAATATAATAAAAACATTGTGGGCGGACTCGTTCGGGAGTTTCCCCTCCCAAACATAATTATATGTCAATGTTCTATGTTCGGTTTTGCATTGCATGATAAGTTATGTTGGTTGTGGATTTAAATCGGTTACAAGACTTATAATTCGGTTATAGAGTTAATTCGGTGGTGAAATTATAATGGTATAATTTGATTATAAGGATTAACGTGTATACTTATTCAAAGAGGTTGAATTAAGTATCGTGTGAAGGTGTAGTCCATATGAACTTCTATTAAACAAATAGAGTGCACGGTGGTGCCGCACCCGCCCAATAAGAAAAAAAATGATTGGGGGCGTGACACCATCCCTCGTGTATTTCAAAAAGGCTGTGATCGGTTGAAGGAGTGGATCCCAGGCCATTCCTCTCTATTTCAAAAAAGTTGTGATCGGTTAAAAGAGCAGATCAACATCTATTCGTTTATCGAAATTGTATTGAGATTCTTTTCAACAAGTCATCTATCCACGTCGGGTCAAAATTGGAAACCACGTCATCTATCCACGTCTGCGCAAAATTGGAATGTGGAACGTTCAAATTGAATTTCAATTTAAACGGAATCTTTGGTAGTCGGTAAACTAATACTGGTGCAGGCCCTTTGTGGTCATCCCTCGTGTATTTCAAAAAAGTTGTGATCCTTGGAGCGGATCAACATATACAACGAAAAAGCCTTAGATGCTTTTCTTGAAATTCTTGTGCAAAGCAGTTGGGTAAAACATTGAGATTCTTTTCAAAAGAGCGGATCAACACCAAAGATGCTTTTCTTGAAATTCTCATCCAAAGCAGTTGGGTAAAACATTGAGATTCTTTTCAAGAAATTATCTTCATATTCGGTGCAAATTTCTAACGTTCACTCAAACTTGGAATGTGCTTGAATTTCTTTAATTCGGTAAGTGGTAAATAGTACGGATTTTATGAAATAATCATGGCACACGCCTTCATATGATTTTCGAATGTGGTTCAATTTCAATTTGAATTTAAGGTGAAATTTTTGATACTTCGTAAATACAGTATTTTATCTAAGAATTTTGAGGAGCGTGAACTTGGAATGTGTGAGGTCTAAGGGGAGATTTTTCATCTCCACGGATGCACAACTACTATCAGTTCACTAATGAGGAACCTCAGTGACCTAACTTACATCGTGACATGATATCTTTCATCTCCATGGATGCACAACTACTATCCGTTCACTAATGAAGGAATCCAGGGACCTAGCTTACATCATGACAGGCTACACATGTGATTCATTAGTGCGAGAAAAAAAACATAGTGTATTCATATTCTAGGTAGGAGGCCCATATAATTGCACAAAATTTGAGTAAACCTCTGGCTTCAATATAATACGAAGTCCCCAAAATTGCAAACAATTTCAGTAGAATCCTTCCATGAGTATAATATTAAGTGGGATTTACAAGAAACAAAAACTAGTAAGCCTGCTAAGTTGTGCATAAATTGAGTGAAAAATAGTTATTTCAATATAATATTGAGTAGCATTCACAAGACATAGGAACAATTAATTTGTATTCATATTCTCTAGTTGCAATTGTATAAGGCCGAGAACTATATTAATTTGTTTATCTCACTTATAATGTGTATCATTCAATTTGATTGGAAATTGAAACAAATATAAGTTATGTGATCCAAAGTATAACACAGATTAGTTAAATTGTAACATGTGAAAGCTTGTAGAAACGTTTAAAATTAAATTTTCTCTTTCTAATTTGATGAGATATTCAATGTAGTTAATTAAGAGAAAATGAGAGGTATATTGTTGGACAACGGACAATCATATTGACTAGATCATGTACTAATATCATGTAAGACATTTATGACTAATGTGAGAATGTTTAGCTTTTTCTCATGGAAAAAAATATAAAAAATAAAAAGTTTTATTTAGTATCAAGAATTATGTTTGCATTTTTTTACTACTAGAGAATTTAAAATGTTGTTGTTTACTAATTAGGTGAACAAAGTATCACTATAATATCACCTCTAATAATTATAATATGTGTAATGATACATTCAAATAAGTTAGCATTATATGAAACACATTTCTTAATGTAGTTATGTTAGTAAACTAATATAAGTTAAAATTTTTAAGTATTGATAAGAGCAAATCATTAGTATTATTATTCATAGTAAGAATTAATGGTAGTTATCATCATGATAAAACTGAGATAGCCAAAAGAAACTATAGTGTAGTTATATTATGTTAGGAAAATTATTTTAAATTTAAATTATTAGAATATATTAAAAAATATTTCTTTATAATAAAATAAATTTCTAATATAGTTACAATACTAAATAGAAATAAATAGGCTTTACAATAAATTACAAAGTAGATGAAGAAATTGAAAGTAGACGTTGAATCATATTAAATAATTTCTTAAATTCAAAAATTTTAATGTAGCTATAATTCTAATATGGTCAATAATAGAAATAATAAATTACAAATTATTGTAAGAATAATAGAATCAGTTCCATGTGTTGATCCACCTTTTATTGTAAAACTATAAATGAGTAGTTGTTAGTGTTGAAAACTAGCAAAAACACATTATTAAATGTGGTTGAGACACACAGTAAGATACAACTTAATATATACAATATTATAGACTTATAATAATATTATAAGCTCACAAAAGATTAGAAATTGCAACATATTATTCATATTATAAACCGAAGGGGTTGTAAAGCACAACCAAATTAATAAATGTGGTTAATACACACTGGTAAGCTATACCAATAACATACATAAACATATTAGTAAATGTAGTTGAAATAAACCAATAGGCATTAACTGTATATATTTAACATCCATATTAATATTGATAATGATAGATAGATATAAATAAAAGTAATATTAAAAATAATAATTAATCATTAATATGTATTATGAAAATAATGCGTATTAATATTTATTTAAACCAGTAAATTGCTTATATTATTTATTTTTTAAACCCTATCATTATTATAAATCCAAGGTATTAATATTACTAACTCTTTGGATTATGAATTCTAGTGACTAATATTATAAATCCTAGGGATTTGTAAAACCAAACGATTATAAACACTAATGATTATATTGTTAATAAAAGGATCAATAATATTAAACAAATTGATTGATACTATAAACCCAATGGATCAATAAACCCAAAAGATGAACAGTATATACCCAAGGGATTATTCATAATAATTTATTTATATATTATATATAAATTTAAATATATAATATTATAATATAGAAATAAATATATTTATTGCTACTAATAATACAATGTAAAACTAAATCTAGTTTGCAATTATGATTTATAACACCTTAGTAAATTATTTTGATAAGACTTAAATAAAAGTTAAAAAAATCTTTTGAGAATACTATAAAATACTCAGGGTTTAGGGTTTATAAGGCTTTAGTAAATTATTATAATAAAAACTTAAATAAAAGTTAAAGAACACTTTTTAAAATGTAATAAATTTCTTAGGGTTTAGTGTTAAAGGTTTATGTTTTTTAAGCCTTTAATATGAATACAAAAAAATAAATAAAACCATATTTTTCTCCCTTTCTACTTTTAATTTATCAATCATCTATTTAAAAAAATTAGAACTCGGATATAATATATCAAGGAAGTAATTCACAATAAAGATAAAATCAGCAAACATTAGCCTTGAAGAGAAATGAATAAAATGAAACTGAAAAAAAACATAATAATAAATTTAGTGGAAAAAACAAAAAAAAATAATGAATGAAACTAATAATAGAGAAACTATTTAATCCTCTACATACATACTCCATTTGTAAAAACAATTTAATAAAGTTTAAGGAGGATATCTGCAATTAGGGCCATTGTACAACAAGTACCTATTGTAAAGATATCAATGAATTTAACTCTCAAGCCTTCGATTAATGTTGATGTAACTCTCAACTCTCGAGGAATATTCTATCTCTGGACGAAATACATTAATTTATTGTTGATTTTATTCTCAACTCTCAAAAAATATTATATCGCTTGACCAAATAAACACAACTGCACAAAATGGATGAAAAATTAACCATGAAGGTTAGCTAGCTTCATCCTCATCCAAACACGCAGATGTATATGAGGGCTGGCTGGATTCATTCCCATCCAAACACGCAGATGTATATGCTCCAATGCCATTACAATAGATTCATGAACATCGAAACACACATATGCTTATGCGCTCAAGCCTTAAAGAATGCACTGAACCCATACAATCAATTGTAGTGGTTGTATGAGCTCTGCACAAGCTATTGTAATGGCTCTGTATGATATGCAAATGTTTGGAGAATCTTTTCCTTCTTCGCTTTGCTTTTCTCTTGACGCTTTTAAATTTGTTAAAACGACAACCTAATTTCTTCGCTTTGCTTTTCTCTTGACGCTTTTAAATTTGTTATAACGACAACCTAATTGTGATTAAATCATTTCTCTTTGTTCATATTGTGATTAGAATCTTTTGTTTTTAGCCTTATTATAAGCACGGTCATTCGTTCCATTTTTTCCCTTTTATATTTGATGTTTTTTTGCTTCTTAATTTTTGTGGCTTAGAATCTTCGTGTTTTTTCTGAGTTTTTGCTTTAGTTCAACGAGATTCCTAGTATTTGTTTTATTAGAGGTTGTTGTTTTGTTCATTCTGTTTTTGTTGTTTTTTATTTTTTATTTTTTTATTTTTTATATAAATAAATTAAATATAATTTTATTTGTTTAATTATATTGTGTTATTTTTAATGTAGATACAGGGATATTAAATTTTATTATTGATTAAAACCTTTTTGTATTTTGTTTTTATGCATTTAAAATTATTTTAATTTTCAATTTGTGAAATAAGAAGAGAATAAATAAAATATATTTTTCAAATATATAAAAAAAAACTACAACTTACCATAAAAGTATTATTATTTTTTAACTAGCATACTAATAGGCATCCCTTTAGTTTTAATTTTTATACCAATAGGCATCCCATTATTGGAATTGGCCATGTTAATCATTTTTTTAATTAATCATTTTCAGATTATAGTTTAAATTGAAAGATACCAACATATTTTCATCATCCCCACTACATCAGCTCATGGAATTGTAACGACTAGCTTTCTTGTATATCTAAATAAGGTGTTTAAACTTTGTTTAAAATAGATTTATACCAAATGATAATTAAAAATTTACCATGGTTATGAACTGCATTAAATCGTGTATACCTTGATAATGATTTTTAGTTTTTTATTATAAATATGTGTATGAATTATATATATATATATTATATATATATATATATATTATAATATATAATATATATATATAATATATATATATATATATATGAGACACAATATTTTTTTCTTATCACATAGATTGTATTGGGTGACTAGTGATGGATGCCCATATTCCGAACACAATCAATAAAGGTAATGTAAGGATTTGCATTGAAGTAATTATTATCTTGCCCATTTTCTAAATTATGAGGGTGTGACATGACATGTGGATGACTAGATCCATGTGCATTTTAAATAGGAGCTACTATTCTCTCTTTGTGTTTCATTAATTTTTTACATGATTGCCCATTCTCTTCCACAATCTTCATCAGCTCTTGAGAATAACAGAAAAAATTGGTTAAATATAAAATTTAATAAAATTTAAAGTTTAGATAGGTTAAGTTAATTAGATTGGGTTTTAATCTTCAAAGAAATTTGGTTATATTATTTTGAATCATTTGTTGTTTACAATTTTTTTTTCAATTTCCTCTATCTTAATTAAATTAAATATAAAAATTAATAAAAATTAAAGTTTAGACACATTAAATTAATTAATTTAGACTATCAGTAAAAAAATAAACCATATAAATGAGATCAAATTTTTAATTATTCATCAATATTTCAAAATTTCTTATAGTTTACCCAAAATGATGAACATTTGTTATTATATTATATGGCTTGAGCTTGTGAATAATTAAAGATATTATGTTTTAATTTAATTATCACACAACATTCACAATTAACAATTGTTCATCTTTTTTTTTTATTGAATATGTAAATATAAATGAATGTTATATTTTTTATAACTTTATATAGATTTTATAAAATTTAGTTTAATATAAAAATATATATTTATACTCCAGTACTAAATATTATGTATTTAATTACATAATACAAATATTAAAACTACAATAAAGTTTAGATAAAGTTTATAAAACTGTTATTTTTATTATTAATAAAATAAATTTAAAATAGTCTTAATAAAAGAGAGTTTAATATGCTTATGACCACATGTAACAATGCTTTTATGTTCTTCCAAATGGTTCTTGTTGAAGTTTGTTATGAGAATTTACCTAATGTAGACTACAACTCTTTCTGCAAAATTGTAATGCAATAGAATTGCAATGTAGTACAATTGTTAAAGAATAGCTCAAATAGTGCAGGAATGAGTTTGAAATCTAGGTTTTGAGTTTTTGATTGAGGTAAAGTTTCCTAGGAGAATTTAGCCAACATATGCTACAACTCTTCTTGAAAAATTGTAATGTAATAGAATTGCAATGCAATCCACTTGTTAAATAATAACTAACATAGTGCATGATTGAGTTTCAAATTAAGGTTTTGAGTTTTGAATTAAGGTTTAATTAAAAATAGTGAAATTAGTTTCAAAATTAGGTTTTGAGTTTTAAATTAAGATTTAATTAAAACTAACCAAGGTACATACTTATCTTATAAAGATGAAAGTAAACAACTCTTTGCTGTGAGTGATTGATTTTTTTTTTTTATAAAAATGGTTCGGTTTCTTTGAATAACCCAATAATAATACATTGATAATTTTTGTCTTAAAAATACAAATATTAAAAAATATAATTAATTAAAATAATAAGTATTAAGATTCTATATTTTTAAATAAAAATTAACATATTAAAACATACTTCCACCATATAATATTAACTAATATATGAAATCACACTCAACAAATCTATTATTAGTAAAATAAACTTAATAAAATATGTTTAGTAAATATACTCTATAAAATTAGGTTTATCATTAATATATTATTATCTATAAATTACAATATTTACACATGTATTAATATATAAAAAATTAAATTATTAGAATATTTCAATATTAATAACATTAAGATATAATATTACTTAATAAAAGTTAATTATAACATTTATTTATTATCATTAATATTCATAAATATGTCATAATAGTTAATGTTAGACACTAATGATAATAAATAATATAATATTGACGATAGAATATTATTATTAATGTATTAATAATTAAGGTTAATATATCTTAATAATTTCATATAATAATTATTATGTAATAATATTCTTAAATGTAATAATTTGATATATTATGTAATAATTTTATATTTGGATAACACAATAATTAATGGTTAACTTTAACTAATTATAATTCATCATTTTCAATCTTATTAAACACTAACAATTATAGTAGGTCATAATTGATCATTTATTAATGTATTAAGCCACAAGAAGTATTAATAGTTTGATTATTAACTAATATATAAAGCCATAATTTATGAATACCAATACTATTTATTATTTATTAATATTATTGCGTTAAAGCACTAATATGATATAAGTAATATAAATAACAACATATATTTTTTATATTAGTAACTATCATATATATTAATATTAATGTTAGTATATTAATACTAGTATA
>APFE031730736.1:0-18551 GCA_000404065.3 Pinus taeda | reverse complement strand
TGGTCACCATCCCTGTTACCCCTGTTTTCGTACATTGGAGGATACATTCCGGGACCTGTGAGCAGTGACATAGCCTAAAAACACTTGCATTATGTTCCCCTGAGTATGTACTTCATGTTCCCTGAAGAAACCTTCTGCAAATTATCCCTGAAAAGTGCCCTTTTTCCATTGGCACGGGTACACAGTGTCTTATCCACGCCAATCACTGAGATCCTCAAAAAGTGGCACGCCCATTGGCGCTCTGTCCTAGAACAACACTCACGCCAACTAAGTTTGGTAATGATTTTTGGAAAACGGGCACCCATATGTTTTTTCCTTTCAGATCATGAAGTCTTTTGAGGGAAAAAATGCATCTGATAGAGGTTGAGAGTCATCATCTATCCTTGACATCTATCCTCAGTAGCTTTTCGGAGATAATGTCGATCCACAATGGGCATCCTGGTGCATTGAATCTTCCTCCCTTCTCCATTTATAAAAGTATGTCCTCATGCATTAGACAAGCTAGTTCTGGAGTAATGCTAGTTGTGATTATGCTTGTCTGGAGTGATAGTAAGAGTCTTGAAGCATAGGGAGTTATGCCACCAGAATCCTGAGAGAGAGAAGGTCTATTGCAAGGCATACATAGCTGCTCGCCCAACCAGAGAATAGGTTCAACGTGAAAACCTTGGTTGTATCTTTCTCTGCCTATTGTTCATTAATAAACGACTGCTATTATGGTTCCAATCTCATTGCTTATTATGATGTTTGATTTATTTCCTTTCTGACTGAAATATAGTTGTACTTTGGTGGATTTTATGCTTGTAGTTGTCTTGGTCTTTGCATGTGCAGGTGTCTGTTCGCGAGGATCGCTAGGATTGTGACCTGCTGAAGCAAGGGAGCCAGAAGGTCAACTCTACTTCGACATTTGTGTTGGATTCCAGGTTGGTCTTCGTAATCCACCTTTTAGTATACAACTAGGAACTTGCGTAGCAGCGTGAATTGATTGTTGCTAGACCCATTTTGGGCTAGTGGGATCGCCTCTGTCCGCAGAGGGGATTTACCTGTTTAACAGTACCCTTAAGGAAATCATGTTGAACATTGGAGCGCTCCCCAATGAATTTCTTCATGTGCTACAGTTAATGGTGAAGGAGCAATTAAGAGCGTGTGAGTAGCACGCTCTCAATTTGATCAGCGAATACAGGGTGAACAACGAACAAATATTCATCGAGAAAATGTAGGCCTTAACGGAAAAAGATACAACACAGGCACACAGTTCCAAGCTAGACACTGCGGCAGCAGAGGTGTGCAGAAGAATGCCAGATTTTCACATCCTAGAGGATGCACAGTCGAAAGCCAAGATCCAAAAATTAGTTGTAGGAGTGCGTGAGGTGAAGGCAGAAGTTGGGCAAGTTCAATTGAAACTCAATAAGAAGATCATTAAGATGTAGCTCAAATTACAAGCTACGACTCAGCCCGAGGTCAGGGAGCAGCATGGAGACACCATCAAGGAAGGGATGGCCACTTTGGATGTCACAGTCGCTGACTGCGTGACCTTATTTGAATAGGCGATGGAGTTGGTCACGACTCTACAAGAAGACCCAAACTTGCAAACATTGAATACATAGATTCGTGAGCTCCAGAAGCAATATGAATAGGTCAAGGTGATGGTGCACTCAATTGCTATAGAGCACCACCTTGCTAAGTTGTAGGAGGGGAAGCAGCTTAGAAGAAGGAGGTTGTGCTTAAGGTTAGATTGAGACCTTGGTTAGAAGCAGCTTACCAAGTATCAACCAAAACTTAGGAGAAGTTTACGTGCTTGCAACAAACACAACAAACGATGAATTTGGTCATGGAAGGACCAACTACAGAGCAGCTCGTAGAAGAGGTCAAACAGGTAGCTATGCAGAGTGCTGCTGAGGTTGCAGTTGTGCAAGTGGAGCTAGGCGATCTTCATAGCAAGATCATTGCACCAATTGAGTGACTCGAGGGTGAGTCACGACCTTTGTGTTGGGGGTTTGTTGGGATGGGGTCCCCTGGGTTAGTTTTGAGGTTAAAGACCCAAGTTTTGATGTAAATTTTGGTAGAAATATGTAAAGTCTCTGCAATTTGTGGATGTGGGATGCATAGAAAGTTAGGAGTCAAAAGTGGTTTAGCCCATTGTCTATGTAAATTCGAGTTGGTTTTGAGATCCACCCATGGTCCATGGACCATGGGATTGTATGTAAAAACCTATAAATAGGAGTGTATTAGAGAGTCTAAGGGAGATAAATATCTATGTCTACATCGGAGAGGGAAAAAGGGAAAGTAAGCAGCGGGTAGATAGAAGGGAAAAAGCTCTGTAGTTGTGTGTGAAGGCCTAGAGTATAGTCTGCAGCTGAGTGCGTGAACCCCTGCAACTGAGTGTGCAGGTCATTTTTGAGTTTGCAACCTCATATTGATGATCAATAAAGAAGATTGTTGAAGAAGTTCACACGTTTATCTGTTTACTTCTGTTATTTATGTTTGCGATATATGTTGTGATGGAATAATGTATTTATGAAATATTGATCTATTAATGCACGACTCTATTAGATACGCCTTATTAACTGAACATGATGCCTATTAAGTACTTTCACGAAGATTATAATACATTATGTTATGTTCATTAAGTACTTAAGTAGATTTGCATGAACTCAGATCTAAGGTTATTTTATTGTGCACGTAAGTGGACGATTCATCTGTTAAGGGTCCACAAAGACCTATCGTAGACCTTCATGAAGGTCTAGAGGCCGTTTAAAGGAAGTTGCAGTACTAAGCCCTAGGGGCTTATAGATCTGTGCAAAAGTAGATCTAGGGCAATAAAAGACATCACACTAATCTCTGGATGTGCGAACTTGGTTCCAGCATCCCCCCATACTTCTTTGGGTGAGACTTCAGCCTACGTTACGAGGGTTAATGTTGAAAGGGCCAATAGTGTAGGGTTTTTTTTGGTGCAATTAACTCTAAACCTAGGTCAGGACCCATTAATCCAACAAATGCAACATAATGTTTCCAATACAAGCAAACAATCTTCTTGAATGTTGTGTTCAATTTATCATAGAAAACAAGGCAGTCGACTCGGTTTCCTATGGTAGGAGTGGACTTCCAAAATATACCCAAAGGTATGTGGAAGCGTAGTCCATAGTAGAGTTGTCTAATGTGTCCCATACGATAGGAAGTATTCCAATAAAATTTTCATAGGTGGAGCGTCATCCAATATATCCAAAGGTACGCAGAGAATGATATAATATACTTATGTATGTGGAATATCAACTACCCCTAGAATGTAACATAGACAAGTAAAGAAAGCTACTACATTTATAGACACCAGATCACGTCGCTAGCGTTAACCTCTACTTGTGAAGTGATATTGTTCCAAATTCTCCTTAGGTTGATTGAATATATTTTAAAGTTGATCTTGAATTAAGTTTCAATTTCAAGGCTCATGGAATGAATTCACTTAAAATCAACTATAATGCAAGTAACATGATAAAGAGAACTCTTTATATTCAATGAATATCTATCTACGATAAAGAAGAGATTCAAACAATAATGAAACAAACAAAATGCAAGAAATAAGAGATTCCTAACTAGATCTTAAAAGCCATAATGCCCTAAACTTCATGAAAGTTCCACTAGTAGTGATTTACTAACAAATTGAACCAAAATGTAACACTTCAATTTTCTTTCAAAATATGATGAAGGCTATTAATCCAACACACATTCAATCGAAACCAAAAATATGCCAAACCATATGATGTAATCTATGTAGAATTTCATGAAAAATACGCAAATGTAATCTATGCAAAACTTTCTTTCCTGTAGTGAAAAGGAGAATTCTAACTATGCAAATGTAATCCATGCAAGAGAATTATTCAAAAGAAACACAGGATGAATCCGAATAAGCAAAAAGAAAAATATAAAAAGAATACTTATGCACAACAATACATTTTTTCACTAATATAATAAAAGAACCATACAGGTGTAAGTATAGGAAATTTCACAAAAATTATGCAACCCAATGAAATGAAATGTGATCTGAGATTTCATTAAGAGAAATCAAACTGAAATTTAGTGAAAATTCCAAAGATCAAAAGAGATGACACTCAAAGGTGGCTAACACTCATACATAGTTCGAACCCCCCTCGGACGATTGAGGGGGATTTTTTTTGAAAAAATGCAAGCAAAAACACGCCATTTCACACAAGGGATTTGATTTACAGAGACAATGAACAATTCAAAGAATAAGGAAATGTCACTGCAAAAAAATAACAATCAGAGCAAGGAATAGAATTTGTAATTTTTGCATCCTACAGGATCAGTGTAGGTGCAGAAAGGACACCAGTGTGCATCAACTCTCTTCCAGAGAGGAGAGGTTGTGTTGTAGAGCTCTATCTAAGAACAAAGAGTGTATTGGGGCTATTTTTTTGGAAAATGAGACACACAAACCCTATCAAGCTCATAATTATACTTTCTTAAGGTTTATTACTATTTAAATAAGTCAATTAAGGTTGCTTTGTAAGATGAAAAGATGCTAAGACCATGGAAACCACTAAGGGAAATATTGATCCCTAGTGGATTCGCTAATTTCTTATGCAGAAAAAATGAACTCCCTAGATCTAGTGGTTTGATCTAGAACAAAAGAGGGAAAAAAGATCAATGCTTTCCTTACAGAGATTGGAATAGGGAAAAGAGACCTACCTGGAATTCGTAGCAAGTCCTCCTCTTCTCTTCACTGGTAAGCTCCAATCCTAGCTCCACATGTTATAAATCAAACCTGCAACAATGACTAAAACAAGCAAAGGAACTACAATATCCACATAGCATAATCCAATATATCTATTCAATTAGTCAACATGGCATCTAAATACAAGAGCGTAATCATAACACAAGTATAGGAAAAAAAGATGGTTTTCGTATTAATAAATAAAGGAGAGATTCACAACAATATATAGAAGATGACTTTGTAGATATCTCCCCAATTGTCTTGTCCTTCTTTGCCACAAAGAAAAACTTCAAACTCAACCCTAATGCAAATGGATGATGATTCCTTAAGCTCACCTAAACAACATGAGGGCACTAACACTCTCCAAAATCCAACCCAGACTCTATGAGAGAGTAAATTTATAGGGTGAAAGTGGTAGTTTAGACTTTGCCAATCTAGGCTTGAGATCCATATATAGGGGAGGATAAACTCAAGGGATAAGATATAGGACCACTAGAGTAGGATCATATATGAATTTGAGATCTCCATCCATGGTAAATACTTAAAACCACCTTAGAAGCTTATGGAAGAAGAAGATTCATAATTTTTTTATTTTTATTTTACCAATTTTCAAAAATTAATGCACTTGCAAAGGAGACCAACATGCGGTGATAGGTGCTAGTGTTCAATTATGCAACATGCCACCAGCATAGGTAGGCTATAGTGCAAGGTGTAGTGGAACCAAAAACATAGTTTTTTATTTGATTGACCTAGAAACTTAGATTTTTTGGATAGATGATGATTAGGGATTTTCAAAGGGATAATGACAAGGTGTCAATGATGTTTATTGATCCGGGTTTTTAGGCCTTTTGAGCAAATGTGACAAAATGACCTGTAACAAATAGGAAAAATATTATTCCCATCATTAAATGGTAAAACATTGATTTTCACCGAGGTCAGGGACCGGGTGGGACCCATGACTTAAGTTAAGGTGATAGATGCCACTGAGACACAAATGATGTATACCTATGGTGTGGAAAGTGTTGTGGAAAAATTCACACACAAGGAGATATTTCCCCATAATCTTATGGCACTAGAAAAGTTACTAGATAGTAAAATAGATGACTAATTCAATTACAAATATAAATCCTTGGGGTTAAGATAACCCAATTTTTGGTACAATTTTGTAAATAATGTAAAGTCTCTACGATTTGTGGATGCGAAGCACGTAGGTGAATAAGAGTCAAAAGGGCTTAGCCCCTTCTTTTGGATAAGTTTGGAGTCATTATTTGAGATTCACCCATGGTCCGCGGACCATGGCATTGTATGAAAAAGTCTATAAATAGTGATTCTTAGTAAAAGGAAGAGGTAACTAAGTAAGATAGAGGGAAAAGGAGAGATAGAAGAGCGAAGGCCTAGGAAGGGCTTAGAAGAGGAAAGGATCTATAGCTGAGTGTGAAGTGGCCTAAGAAGAGTCCATAGCTAAGTGCGTGGACCCCTGCAACTGTGTGCGCACGAAAATTTTGAGTCTGTAATATTGAATTGAAGATCAATAAAGACAATTTTCCGAAGAATTCCTGTGTATTTATGTTTATCTCTATTAATGTTATATGATGTAAATGAATGATTTATTTTATGATATATTGATTAAATGTTACACGATTCTCTTGAATAATCCTTAATAATGTACACAATGCATGTTTAAGTACTTTCATGAAGACTCAGACAAATTCTCTTATCTATACCAACAACTTATGTAAGTCTGCGTGAACACTAATGTAGGATTGCTCTCTGATGTGCACAAGTAGGAAAATTGACTGTTGAAGGTCCGTAAGGATTGATCATAGAACTTCACGAAGGTGTGAAGGTTGTTTTAACAAGGTTGCAGCAACATGCCCCAAGAGTCTATTGATCTACATGAAGGAAGATCTAAGACGCTGAAAGACATCACACTAGTCTCTCGATGTCAAATCTTGGTTCTTGCATCCCCCCATACTACATCGGGTGAGACTGCAGCCTCCGCTATGTAGGTTGTTGCTGAAAGGGCCATTAGTGTAGGGTTTTGATGCTTGGCACAACTAACTTTGAATTTGGGTCAGGACCCCCTAAGCCAACAAATGGTTCAGTTGCCGATACCGGGATCTACTTGAAAGAGATGTGTGATGTTACAACATTAGAATCTGACCAAGAAAGAAATTGAAAAGTGGTTGGATCAGAAGATTCACGAGTTTGTGGAGCAAGAAAATATGAATTTGTGCATGTTGAAGGAAGAGTGGTTGAGCAAGTATCTGTATACGGAGATACACAAGATCTTCTTCTGTAATTTCCCCATTAAACAGTATGTGTGGTTAGCTAAATTAACAGACAATCAAGGAAGGTAGAAGCTCGATGGTCGTATAGTGTGGACTCCAAAACTAGTGCAATGATTAGAAGTTTCTGAAAACAAGATCATGTGGGCTTTCAATCATTGGCTCAATCAGATTATGGGAGGATTTGTTATGAATTTTTAATTGACACCTCAGTCAGCTATAGTGAAGCGGAGCGACGGTTATTCAAGGGATTGTGAGGTAAGTACTTAAGATCACTGAATACTTGGATTAAAATGTTGTTATGTTAAAAACATATTATAATATTACCTTGATGTGTGGAGTTACATGAAGTGGATGATTCTTTAGAAATCACGAAGGATCAAGACTAGAATATAGTCCATTAATTGGACCTCCTTCAAGTGACCACAAAGGAGTGGGGAAAATACACCGTGAAGCGCTATTCAACTAATCACATAGGGGATTCCTCAAGTAAATCATCCTTCCACTCCACCTACACACCCACCTCCACCGCATACACCTTCGCCCACACCTCCAGCCCCACATCCACTGCATACACCTTCTTCCACACCTCCACCTCCACCATCACCATTCAACATGGTGAACACAATGAAGATGTTGATATTCAAAGGCATAGGAAGTGAAGATACAAAGAAGTTTTGGTTTGTTGTGAACATTGTATGGACAATGCAATAGATTACTAATGACAATATAAAGAAGGCACAGTTGGTTACCTCTTTGTAGGATTGCACGCAAACCTGGTACATTAATTATTTTTTTGATAATCCTCTTGCAATGCTAGCAGAGACTAAGATGGATTTAAACAAAGAGTTTAGTAAACCTAAGTCTGACTCGAAGTCAGTAATTGGATTCAAAGAGATCATGATGAGAGGCGATGAGATGGATTAAGAATTTGATCAAAGGTTGAAGTGTCAGACAAAGAAGCTAACATACATATCACAGATAGACAACATCATGAATGGTTTATAGCATCACTTTTGCTCCATTTGAGGATTTCTCTGTCACAACAGAAGATAGAAATGAAAGAATAAGCTTTGGAGATTGCAATGAGGCTCTCGGCATCACCTATTTAGGATATGAACCTGGGAGTGCAACAAATCCACTCACAATTAGCAAGATTACACCTAGAGTTACAAAGTTTGAAGAAAGATAAGAAGACTAAACCGGAAGTGCACGCAGAAGTCTAGTGTCTGAAGTGCAAGGGCCATGGGCATGATAAAGATCATTGTCCCGTGTATGCAAATTATATTACAAGAGGGGGGCAAATTCCCTAGAATCTAGAAGCCCCATCAAGACCAAGTGTGGGGGCTGTGTTGTGGTGTGCAATTTGTCAAGTTGTTGGAAAACATGCAATAGATAATTTCAATTTACTTCAAAAGTTCATCCAAACACCCCAGTATTTGTTATGTAACTTCTACAAATATGTCGGCCACGATGAGCGCCATTATCGAACCTATGAGCTGACGATGAAAAGAACAACTACGTACCATATGCAAGAAGAAACTCAGCCTCCCGGACAAGGTGTCGGAGGAGTGCATCTAGGATATCAGGTTCGAGGACGAGGTCGTGGAGGAGGAGGACCTGGTAGAGGCTGTGGCCAGATTATCTGCTACAATTGCGGAAAACCAGAGCACTACGCACGAGAGTACCAGAACCCTACATACCCATCATGTCAATACTGCAGACAGTTTAACCATACTATAGAAGAATTCCCAATGTCAATATCTAAAATGAAAGAGAAGAAAACACAATCTCAACAACCTACACAAAATCTATAGATGATGAGGGCAGAGCCTCATGAAGAAGATCAAATCATTAACATTGTGTTAAGAAGTGGAATGGTGACTAGAGCTAATAAGGGTAAACAACCCGAAGAGGAAGGATGGGACTGTAAAGCACCAGGGAAAGAAGTCATCTTTGATTTGGATCATGCTAAAGAAACATATATGGAAGCCAAGAAGAGCTTCTATGAGGCCTCCACCTCAGGGAGCCATGACAAGGTGCAAGAAGTCAGTGCACCTACAGAGGTTGATCCCTCTGTAATCACTATGTTTTTGGAGACCTACATGAAACTTCTGCACGATAGCAAGGCTATGGAGAACCTGTTGGAATTAATAGATAAATTCACCAACAAAGAGAAAGCCCGTGATGGACACCATGTAGTCAAAAAGATTGGTAAGCATAAGGCACGAATAGGGCGTGAAATGAGCCTAAACGTGAAGATAAGAGATTATGAAATGGATGATGTCATATTCTATATGGGGTCTGATGCAAACATTTTGCCGAAACAGACATGGGAAATGATGGGGAGACCTACGCTATAGTGGTCTCTGATTCAGCTTAGAATGACGAACTAGCATAAAATCATCCCCACGGGATGGTTATATGAAGTGACAATTGATATTGAAGGCAGGAGCATAGTAGAAGACTTTGAAGTTATAGAAATTGTCGATGATAGTAATCCCTACCCTGTGCTCCTGGGAATTGACTGGGATATTGATATGAACTGAGTCATCAATTTGAAGAAAAGTACAATGTCGTTTGAGAGGAAGTCACTTTAGGTGATAGTACTGTTGGACCTTGCAGAAGGGGTGTGATATACTAAGCCTATCCACAATTATGAAGAAAGTGATGATGAACTGGATCAAATCTACAAAGTAATAGCGCGAGGTTAAGACTGGATCAATCCGATGACAGATGGGTGGATTTCATGGGAATGGGAGAGTTTGTACACCTCTGAATCAGACGAGGAATTAGAGCATTGGCAGAATCGCTTACATGAAGTTTCCACGTTACGATGCAATATGATGACGAAGTCGCTACTTTGTGTTTCGTCAGAGGTAAGGAAATTACCCTATTATGATGGTTTAACTAATGTAGATCTATATCTTGATGAATTTCAGCATGAAGTCCCTGGATCACCGCTTCCAAGCATTAGAGCTAGAATGATGGTGGGGTACGCATAAGGATAGTTTTTCTATATGGCGAGATTATAGAAGAATGATGAAGCTATGGTTTGGGTGTGCTAACATTAGAATGAATGAGAAATATAATGGAAGGGAAGATTTGCGTGATCACTTAGCAAAATGGACTAAAGCATGGGGAACAAAACTACAGCCTGAGTGGGTACACATATTTTTCCATACTTTGGATACAATTTCGATGAACTGGTATCTGGAAACAAAGCTCTGCCATGGCACCATAGAATCAGATGTACTAAAGGAAGGGTTCTTATTTACCTGCAACATTGAAGACGGCTTCATAAGCATCGATAAAGCACTGCAAGAAATTAAGGCGGTTATCTTCAGAATGCCAAAGGAACCTATGGAATGGATCCAACCAGACTAGAACAACCAACTGCGCCATGCATTGGATAACTATAATGTGACTACTAAAGAGGAGGATGAAGAAATGAGAAACATTAATATTCCAGAGGTAAAAGGGCATCACGAAGTTGAAGGCCCTCAAATAAAAAACTAGACACCTATGCACCTTTGAAGACAAAGCAAGTAAAAATTGGCACTGAAGAAGAACTAAAGTTCATGAAAATTGGGGATTATTGGGATGACACTACAATGGATAAAGTTGTTGAGTTACTTTGTGAATACCAGGACTTTTTCCGCACTAAGTTTTCGGATTTAAAGGGCATGATTGGGGATTTGGGCTTTATGAAGATCGATCTGATGCTAGACGCAAAGCCTATTAAACAAAGGCCATATCGCATTAATCCTAAATACAAGGAAAAGGTTTGCCAAGAGCTAGATAAAATGGTTGAAGCAAGCATCATAAAACCTGTTGAAGAATATGGCTGGGTGAGCCGATGGTGGTTTAGGAGAAGAAACAAAAAGGTGAAATAAGGATTTATATAGATCTGTGGAAGCTTAATGATGCGTGTTTTCATGACCCATTCCCAACGTCGTTTATAGACAAAGTATTAAACAATGTTGGAGGGTAGGAGGCCTATTCATTTACTAACAGGTTTTCCGGTTATCATCAGATCAAGATCGCGCCAGAGGATAGGAGCAAAATGAGCTTCACAATGGAGTGGGGTTGCTTCAGTACACTATGTTTCCATTTGAACTCAAGAATGTGCCTGCGATATTTTCCTGTGTAGTCATAGCAACGTTCAAGGAGTTCATTCATAAGTTTCAGGAAGTATACTTTGAGGATTGGATGGTGTTTGGATTAGTGAAGCGCCATGTAAAAAGTCTGTGCTTGATGTTGGATACATGTCGCAAATACTAGATCGTGCTGAATTTCAAAAAGTGCATATTATGTGTTCCTTTTGGGATCTTGTTGGTTCATGTTGTGTGCAAGCAAGGATTGATGGTGGACCCTGCAAATATTGTCGTAATTGTGAATTTGGAGGCCCCTACGAATGTCAAGTAGTTGCGTGCAACGCTAGGACATATGGGATACTATAGAAAATTTATTAAATCTTATGCTCAAATTACTGCACCCATGGAGAAACTACTAAAGAAGGACGTGATATTCTATTGGGATGAATAATGTCAGTGCAGCTTAGATGTGTTGAAAAAAATATGGCCACTGCATCGAACTTGGTATTCGATGATTGGAAAAATGAGTTTCATGTATGTGTGGATGCCTCTTGCATTGCGTTGGGTGAAATTATAACACAGGCTGATGAAGGAGAAATGGACCATCCTATAGCCTTCAAAAGTAAGAATTTATCAAAGTCTGAGAAAAATTATTCAATGACTGAGTGCGAAGGGTTGGCTATGGTGTATGCACTACAAAAATGCAGGCACTATCTGTTAGGAGGGAATTTCAAGATGTACATAGATCATTCTGCCTTGAAATGCTCCATCGATAAACCTGTGTTGGGGGGGGGGATATGCAGATGGGTTCTACAATTTCAGGAGTATGACTTTGAAGTCATTGTGAAGCCAAGGAGGTTAAATGTGGGACCTAACCATCTATCGCGGATCAAAATAGAAGAGGAGCCTAATAATTTGGAGAAAGGGTTGCTAGATGCACAACTCTTTGCGGTGCGTGTAGCGATGACCATTTTGTAGACATTATTCACTTCTTGACTATGGGGATGGCACCGGAAGGATATACAGACCAACAAAAGAAGGAAATAGTAGTGCGTGTGACTGATTTTTTAGTTATTGTGGGACATTTGTATAAAATGGGTGCAGATGAAATATTACGAAGATATGTGCCAGACTTTGAGCGGGATAGAATTCTCATTGAAGCTCATGGGGGAGCTGTAGGAGGCCATTATACAGGCAAGGAAACTGCAAAAAAGATTTTGCGTGCAGGTCTATGGTGGTCAACACTGCATAAGGATTCCAAGGTTTATTGGAAGGCATACGATGCATGTCAAAGAACTAGCAAACCATCGTGAAGAGATGAGTTACCACTATAGCCTAAAGTATCTTTGCAGCCCTTTGAGAAGTGGGTGATTGATTTTGTTGGGCCAATTCAGCCCCCTGGAAAGAAAACGGGTGTGTGCTACAATATCACTACAATGGAATATCTAACCAGATGGGCAGAGGCATTGCGGGTTAAGGATTGTATAGGAGATATGACAAAAAAATTCTTGTTTGAGTATGTCTTAACTAGATTTGGCTACCCGAAAGTATTAATGAGTGACAAGGGTGTGCACTTTTTAAATGAAACAATCAGCGTGTTGACTAAGGAATTCCAGGTCTACCATAAGAAGAGTACACTATATCACCCACAAGCAAATGGAACTATTGAAGCCTTTAATAAGATTTTGGAGAACATGCTGACAAAGATCTGTAACATGCAGCAGAATGCCAGGGATGTGCACATACTTGCAATATTATGGGCTTATAGGACTACTTGTAAGAAACAAATAGGGAAAGTGCCATTTATATTAGTATATGGGGTCAAATTCATAATGTCGATGGAGTACATTATGCCTAGTCTGAGCATAACATCTCTGATGGATATGGCAGATCGAGAGGCATTGGAAGAACGACTCGTGTAGCTGATGGAGTTCGAAGAAGATCGATTTTTGGCGGATTTCATCAACAAGTACAGAAGGAATGCGAAAAAGCGTGGCATGATTGCCATATCAAGCTTCACACATTCAAGGTAAACGATCTTGTCCTCTTATATGAGAGTAAATTCACTAAATTTCCAGGTCAATTCCAAATGCATTGGTAAGGGCCATATATTGTCAAAGAAATTACAAATGGTGGCGCAGTTCAGCTCGTGAAGCAAAATGGGGAACCCTTCCCGGGAAGAGTGAACGGGAGCAGGTAGAAGTTGTATACAAGGGATCCTACACAATGACTATATAGCAATAGTATAATATTAGTGCTCCAAGCATCTGCAAGAGAGCACGGGACTACAAACTACACTGCTCAGCTTGAAGGACAACGTAGTAGGCAGGCTGCGCGGAGAATGACAAAGATGCAATCCAGGAAGTTGCGCTCAGGAAGTTGTGCCATGGGAAAAGGTATTGTGCAGTGCAGTAGAAAAATGACTCTTGGATTTATTATTTATGGTTTGATGGACAAAATACAGTTAAGTGGAGTGGGGTGGCGGAAATTAAGGTGAAAATATTTGAAGATCTGCCGCCAAAACAACATTTGTTGTCAAAAATTGTGGGGAATGGTTGGATTTGAATTCAAACCCCCTATAAATTATGGGTGCTAGTCCAACAGAGAACACTTTGTGCCCTTAGAGTTGTTGCTGAATTTTTCTATATGTCACCTATGAGATGAGTATTCTAGGAAGAATTCTTGTCACGAGCAAACATTTCTCCCGTAGCCCACGAGTTGTTTATGGAGCCAGTGACTTCCACTAACCTTGCCGAAGCTCTGAGTTCATAAGCGGATGTGTCCGACGCACGAAGACCATAAGTGTCAAGTGTAGAAGCTACACATGTGGTGCCCATGGCGCCGAGGTCGCCCAGGCCAAAATAGACCATGGAAAAGACAAACAACCTGCAATGGAAGTGAAGCAACTAGTAGCAAAGGAAAAGCAGAAAAAGTCAGTGTCGGTGCGCACATCCCCAAGGAAGCATATGGAAACATAGGTTAAGTAGAAGAAAGATAAGCAGCCAAAGAGAGTAGTGGACTTGGATGCAGAAGAATTCTAGGAAACATAGGATATTGATGTTGAAGGGGTGGAACCCATGACAAGGCTACCTAAGTATATCCCTTCGGGGAAGGGAAAAACAAAGGTCATGAAGGACTTGGATAATGAGAAGTTTACAGTATCCACGCCCCTGCTACCTCAGCATGTCCCTTTTGAAGGCCCTCTACTTTTGAGGATCCCGTTGCTAAAAATGGAGGATTGGGACCTCGCAGACCACACTAAGTTTCCACATTTGGCGATAGACAAATATATGCAGAATGTCTATTATGAAGAAACTGGTGGTACATCATTGGAGATGAGGGAATGGGTCAGCGGTGTCGAGCAATAAGCATTGTTCAATCTACTGTTGGTGCAATATTATCACCACACCCCCATTAATATGATATGTGTGCACCAGCTCCTCACACTGGTGCATGATGGGTGCTTCTGGCTAGGAGAGCCTATCCCCATCATGGACATTCTAATTCACAGAATCACACGGCTACCTTACAAGGTGTGAAGCCAGACAAGGAGTTTGGAGGGAAGATTGGGGAGAAAGATCTTGCAGACAAGATGAAGAAGGATTATGACCTCCTCAAGAAATCGCGAGGGTATTCCATTCTTTCCATAAAATACTAGGCAGTTCAATTCATTGCCTAGATGTTAGCAGGGAAGGTTATGAGAAAACGTTGCGTGGATGAAGTTCCAGCACTGGTATTTTCCCTTGTGGCTCAATCTAGGAAAGGAATGCAATTTAATTGGGCAAGGCACCTTAATCAGGAGTTCCTAGTGAACTGCTGAGAAGCCCAGGACAAAACCAAGTCGTTCCACTATGCTTGGTTGATGCTGTCAATTATACTCATTGCATGGAGATTTCTGGAGGATAGCCAATTTCCTCCACTCGAGGAAGGATTGCCGAAGGCAACACAATTTGCTTCCTTATGGTCTCAAAAGGATGTCATGCAGATTACAGAGACAAATATATTTTAGATATTTGTGGAAATGGATCTCTGTATGGAAATCAATCAGTGTTTGAGGTTATCCCCAGAATCTATATCCAAGCGTGTGATCTGGAGCAGAAATGACAATAATTTCCTTTTTTGGTGTCAAAAACAAATGTATAGGAGGCTGTAACATCACGGCATATAGAGTGGTGTCCCCATCAGAATTATATGTTGGAACAAGCATGGGTGCGAAAAGTTCTAATGTGTAGAAAAGAAAGGAGGCCACGAAGAATGCTGCACATAACCTAGCAGAATAGAAAATGAAGGAACTTGTAGAAAAGAACAAGAATGCGCTGCTAGGGAGCATGTGGAACAAGAGCAGTGTGAGTCACAAAAAGGTGATAAGTCACCCTCGCTGAAGATAAAGGAAGAATAACTTTCAAGACAAGGCCATGAAGGTGATGAAGGGCAATGTACCCCCTTCATTTTGGAAAGACATGGCACGGAGTAGTAAGGAGGAATGTGAAAGAAGAAAAAATATGATAGAACATAGGTGATCCCATGATACTAACAAAGGGTGATCTCGAAGAGATCGGCGATAAAATTTTGGACACCACCATAGAAATGCTACAACAGTTTGAGCAACAATACATGCAAATGCTTGGGGACATCCAGAAGGATCTGTGTGAATTGCATCTCCAAGCAACCAAAATCTAGGAAGATGTCAGGAAAGCGAGTGGCGTGCAAGTCAATTTGGCACGAGGAAAGAGTACAGTTGCAGAGATGGCCTAGTTGCAGGATGTGTGAGTCTTCCCTTTTCCTGAAGGTTCAGTCCATGCCGACATAGATGAACAATGCACACTACTTCACAAAGTCACAAACATGGGATTGAACCTTGCTGCGATGTCACTTGAATATTTACAAGCATTACTTCAAGGAGTCATGGAAGAGCTCCAGATCAGAGAATGGTGAGAACTCACTATTATCAGTGAGATTAAAATCAACAATCAGCAACTGTTCGTTGAAAAGACGTAGGCTTTGAAGGAAAATGATGCCCTGCAGATGAATATATCGCGTGTAGAGACAATAGTAGTGGAGTCATGAAAGACAGTTCTTCAGCTTCACATCTCGGAGGATACACAACTAGAAGCCAAAATTAGAAAACTAGCCACTGGTGTGCGTGAGGCTAAAGAAGAAGCTAGACGAGTCACTTTCAAGTTCAACATGAAGATTACAGAGTTGTAGTTAAAGTTGCATCCCACAAGTCTGTCGGAGGTCTGTGAATAGTGCAGAGTTACAATTAAGGAAGGCATGGCTACCTTTGGATGCCACAGTCATTGACTACGCGATGTTGTTTGATTAGGCTATGGAGTTGTTGACCGATATGGAGGAGGACCCAGACCTGCAGACATTTAACATAGAGTTAATGGAGAAGCATCACCAATATGATGAGATTAGGGCAACTATGTGCACCTTAGCACCAGCACAACACCTTTCCAAGTTACAAGAAGGAAAATAGCTATTGGCACAGGTAGAGGAAGTGCAGAAGAAGGAGGCCTTGTTAAAGGAGAAGTGCAACCTTGGTTGGAGGAGGCTTATAAGGTCATGAATTCCATTCAACATAAGCTTAAGGGACTACAATAGACACAACAAATGATGAGGCTAGCAGTAGAGGGACTTGCCACTGAAAAATTGATCGAGGAGATTTAACAGGAAGTATCACAGAGCATTGTTGAAGTTGCAGTAATCCGAGTGGCGCTGGGGGATCTTCACAATAAGATTGCAGTGCCAGCAAAGTGACTCGAGGGTGAGTCACAATATTTGTGCTGGGGGCCCATTGGGATGGGGTCCCCTAGGCTAGTTTGGGGTTAAGATAACCCAATTTTTGGTACAATTTTGTAAATAATGTAAAGTCTCTGCGATTTGTGGATAAGGAGCGCATAGGTGAATCAGAGTCAAAGGGGCTTAGCCCCTTATTTTGGATAATTTTTGAGTTGGTTTTTGAGATTCACCCATGGTCCACAGACCATGGCATTATATGAAAAAGTCTATAAATAGTGATTCTTAGTGAAAGCAAGAGGTAACTAAGTAAGATAGAGGGAAAAGGGGAGATAGAAGAGCGAAGGGCTCATAAGGGCTTAGAAGAGGAAAGGCTCTACAGCTGAATCCACAGAGGCCTAAGAAGAGTCAACAACTGAGTGCGTGGACCCCTGCAGCTATGTGCGTAGGGAAGTTTTGAGTCTGTAATCTTGAATTGAAGATCAATAACGACAATTTTCTAAAGAATTCCTGAGTATTTTTGTTTATCTTTGTTAATATTATATGATGTCAATGAATGATTTGTTTTATGAGATATTGATTAAAATTTATGTGATTCTCTTGAATAAGTCTTAATAATGTACACAATGCATGTTTAAGTACTTTTGTGAAGACTCTGACTAATTCTCTTATGTTTACTAACAACTTAAGTAAGTTTCAACGAACACTAGTGTAGGATTGCTCTATGATGCATGCAAGTAGGACAATTGATTGTTGAAGGTCTGCAAGGACTAATCGTAGACCTTCGCGAAGGTCTGAAGGTTGTTTTAACAAGGTCGCAGCAACGTGCCCCAAGAGTCTATCAATATGTGTGAAGGTAGATGTAAGGTGCTAAAAGACATCACACTAGTCTCTGGATGTAGAAACTTGGTTCTTGCATCCCCCCATACTGCTTCAGGTGAGAATGCATCCTATGCTACACGGGTTGTTTCTGAACGGGCCAGTAGTGTTTGGTTTTGTTGGTTGGTACAGCTAACTCCAAATCTGTGTCAAGACCCCCCAAGCCAACAAGAAGTCAATCATGCATGTAGCCCCTACGCTAAGGGTTTGAGCTCACACTTGCAACCCTCATATATTAATGAAGGGTATTGGGTTCGATGTATAAACTATATGATCCAACCAAGATATATTGCCTCCTGCAATAGATCTATTGCCTGCACACAAGCACCACTAAACAGGGACCACAAATAATATTTCACAGAGGACCATTTGCTCAAAGAAACATTAACATGTATAATAAACCATAAGAATAGATTAACATGAAGGAACATGTAATTTCTTTAATCATGAATCAAATGGTATAATTATACCTTCAACAAATGAGATCTTTTCCTTAGGTTTATAGCATGGTCTCCTCTCCCAATACAACAAAGCTCTCATGCTATAGTGTGGATACTAGATCTAACCTCCTTTCCTCTTGATGAGATTATATAGGTTCATTCTATCCTTTTGGATAATGTATCTAGACAAGTAGGGGATAGAGAAGTTAGGAAAATTCTATAATAATGGACCACTATCCAACTCATACATAAGTGGGTCAAGTTGATCTCCTTGGGAATGGAAAACTCTAGAAACATTTTTCACAATTATGAGATTTTTCTCAATGATCTCAATTATGAAATAATTATTATCTCATAATTATAATATTTTGGAAAAATAATT
>APFE031730734.1:107986-174639 GCA_000404065.3 Pinus taeda | reverse complement strand
ATATATATAATCGACCGGAAGTCACGTCGTTGATAGGTAGTCACGTTGTTTGACGGAGTTCACACTGTGTTGCAGCTATCGTGTTCTGCATTGTATCTGTGTTTGTGAAGAGTTCTCCAAATACGATTTCCGTTAATTGGAAGCAAGGCACAGTACAAACCAGGGGCAATGACGACAAAGGCGTGGAGTAGTGGTGTGGGGTCATGGGCAACCGACATGGAGTGGAAAGACGCTGAGCAGTGCCTCGCCACTGTTGAGTTGAAAAAGGACGACAATAATTTCCCTCCCTCACTGTCAAGCCCCCGAGACGAGTTGGGCGCGACATGTGTGCGACAGGCGCCCGAATCAATTTTACGCGACGAGGAGAAACCATATTCGATTATGTGTGACGATTCAGTTTTATGCGACGATCGCACGAGTTCGGTTAAAGGCGATGGGCAAGTGCGCCCAACGAGATACGACGAGTGGGAGTTTGGTGGAATGTACGATGGTGCGGATGAGTTGGAAGAGTGCACCGGGACGACCCATGTGTTGGGCGCCCGGGTGAGTGTGTGCGGATGAGCCACGGGAGAGTCAAAAAACCGAAATGTGATTCGGCTAAGTGTGGGAGCACCACACCAAGTTTATATGATGAGTCAACCGGATGTTGCGCTGATGTGTGGAGGAGAACACTTGGGCTAGCCAACGTGCAAAAGTGGACCCAAACCGGTTGGGCCGACATGTTGATGGGCGTTTTGTGTGGAACGGGTGGTCAGCGTGGAGGTGGTTCGACCCACCTAAACGTTGGACAATGACTATAAGTAGTAGAAGGAAGGCGACTTGAAAAAACCAAGCTAGTCATCTCAGGCAATTTCGAGCAACAAGGCACTTGGACGAGTAAAGGAGAAACGATAACGCTGAGGTAAGGAGCAGGCAGACAAAGGGCCAAAGCAACCGAGATGAGATTTCTAAAGTGTAAGGGCCAACTACAGAAGGGCGCGGGCAGGCGTACATGGAGAGGCAAACAGAGCCGCAGGTTTCCCAACCTATCGTTCGGAACCGCCCAACTCTATCATGCAGAGCCACCCAACTCGGCGGTCGTGCAGAGCTGCCGAACTCGTTCGTTCAGACCTGTCCACCACAGTCGTGTCATTTAACAGCACCCATGGGTCGATTCGTTCAACAGCGCCCAACCCGATCGTACAACAGTGCCCGCGGGTCGGGTCGTTCAACAGCGCCCAGCCTGATTGCACCGTTCAGCAACACCTGCGGGTCGGGTCACTCGTTCAGCAGCACCCACCGCAGTTCGTGCACCCATTTCCTCCTGCTCGTGCCCTTCCATAGTTCTTCTGCTTCTCCGTGTACGCCTGCTCGCGCCCTTCCAAAGTTCGCCCTTACACTTCAGAAATCTCGGCTGGACCACTTCAGCCCTTTGTCCGCCTACGCCTTGCCTCAACCTTATCGTTTCTCCTTTTCTCGTCCAAGTGCCTTGTTGCTCGGACTTGCTTGAGATGACTTGCTTAGTTTTTTCAAGTTGCCTTCCTTCTACTACTTATAGTCATCGTCCAATGTTTAGGTGGGTCATCCCACCTCCAGGTCGACCCCCTGTTCCACACAAAACCCCCATCAACACATCGGCCCAAACGGTCCGGGTCCACTTCTGCACGTCGACTCGCCCAAGCGTCCTCCTCAGCACGTCGGCCCAACCTCCAGTCGACTCATCGTATAAACTCGTCACGGTGGTCCCACACTTAGCCGAATCACATTTTGGTTTTTCGACTCTCCTGTGGCTCGTCCGCATGTGCTCACTCGGGCACCCAACGCACGGGTCACCCGGTGCGCTCATCCAACTTGTCTGCACCGTCGTACATTCCACTGAGGCGTGTTTAACCGAACGCTCCCACTCATCGCATCTCATCAAGCGCGCTCGCTCGTTGCCTTTAACCAAACTCATATGATCATCGCACATAACCGAAGATGGCTTCTCCTTGTCACATAAAACCGACTCGGGCGCTCATCGAACACATGTCACGCCCAACTCGTCTCGGGGGCCAGACATCCTCCACCACTCTAGAAATGTTGTCACCCTCGACAACACCATCTCAACAACACCCATCGTCAAGACATCATATATATGTGTGGGCATCCAGATAGCTCCATCTATGACCTACTCCATGAAATCGTTCTGCCAAACTCTGCAAGAAATCATGTGTTGGTACCCCTCATGTTGGTTATTAGTTGGGTAGCTAATCCAACCATGCATCACCTCCACAATAACGCATGCTCCCTACAGCATCATGACTCATCTTTGCATATTGTTGCCAAAAGTGTCCATCTTGCCCCAAGATCTGCTCAAAATATAGGAGACTCACTGCCATGAGAAACTAACAATGAGCCTCATCTCCATGTCAGCCTATGAAGAGAGGGAGGAAGCAGAGGCCGAAGGCTCTCCCTCTTCCTCATCTAATCCACCTATCTGGATCTTCCTCCTCCAATCTTTGCATGTATGCTTCCCAACTCTTTGTCTGAATCTTGGGTGTAGCATCTCCATCTCCTTCCATTGCCTCTAGTCTGCTTAATAGCTCCAAGATACTATCAGACAATGCTCTAATCACCTGTGATTGCTCCATAAGTTTTGCCTCTGTACAAGACAACCTCTTATAGACTTCTTCATCTCGTTTGATTTTCTCCACATTCATCGCTGTAAATTTACATTCGGTTCTCGTAGCCCCTATGGTTGGTACACCAATGGGATCATCATCACGCCCGTCGTAAATGTACAACTTCTTCAAGTGGGGCACCATCGTAGCTTAAAACTATTCCAAAAATTACATACCCAATACAACTTCATAGTCATATATTTGCATAATCGTGAAGTCGACTTTCCCAGTCCATTCACCTATGCTCACATAAACTTTTTCTGTTATACCAATCGCTAAATCTGGTGGAGATTTCACTTCTTTCAACTGTGCTTGAGTTGGTATAAATCTCAACACAATCTTCCTCGCAATTTCTTCTCTCATGAAGTTATGAGTCGCACCACTATCCACCATAGTGAGTATAGTGCCTTGTCCAATCTTCATCTCCACATATTCCAACTTGTTCTTGTGAAGATCATGTTGTGAGACTGCTTTTGTAGCTAACCCAGCTACCAGAATTTGCATCACTCCAACGAATGGTTCTTCTTTCTTCTCCTCGCATTTTCTTGTGCCACTGTTGCCACTTTCGGTCTTGAAGGAAAATTCTTCACCGCATGTGGTTCTTCACAAATCCAAAACTTCAGAGGCTTCTTCGTCTTTGACTTGTCATTCGATCTTGAAGGCTCTTCTTTTGTAGTCTTCTCTTTCGGCTTATCTATCTTTTTCTTTCTCTCTTCATTTCCTTCATCGTAATGTTCTATCAAGCGATAAACTACTGCAAATTCATCCTCTAGTGTCTTGATCTTCTACCTCTTCACCTCATTGTGTGCCCAAGGTTTCAATCCTATGATGAAATTGAACACCTTGTCCTTCTCTGCCATACCAGGTAACTCCAAGATCGCACTCAAGAACTCTCGTTGATAAGCTTGTAGGCTTCCTGTTTGCTTCATATACTTAATCTTTGTCCTTGCATCCCAAGTCTCATCTTGTGGGATAAAATGAGTCTTCAAATCTTTCTTCATGTCGTCCCAAGAAGATATTTCCTCAACATCACCACTGGCAATCTAGTCCATCTTTCTTCAGCACCACATATTAGCATCTTTCATCGAGAATTGAGCAACTACCTTGACTTTGGCCTCATCATTAGGTATACCCAAATGATCCAAGTATTGCTCCATATCCCATAAGAAATTGCCAAGAGCCTTCATGCTCCTCATCCCATCATAAGATTTGGGTTCTTTGACCTTCAGGGAAACTCCTCTAATAGAACCTTGCCCAGCTACTTTCTTCAAAACAACTATCTCGTTTCGAGCATCGCCAAGTTCCTTTTGCAACTTCGAGATTTCTGCCAAACCGTGATCTCTCGCAGTTCCAATGTCCTTGACTTCTCTCTATGTTTGTGTATACATCCATTTTGTATACTCATATTGGATTTTGAGTTCTTCCAATTCTTCCTTCAACTTTGTGTACCCATGCTGAAATTCAACATTCTCAGCCTTCATCGAAGCCACTTCACGACAACCCTGCATAACCCTGCACGATGCGTTGGGTGACCTTGAACGACCCGTGTTTCGGTGGGCACTGCTGAATGAGGGCAGACTGGTGAGGTGGGTGACCCGACATGAAGCAGGTGAACTGTAGCCTTTTGAAAAGCTTTGCGAGAGGAAAAATTGGAGTTTCCAGCAAAGGTTGAATTGTACTTGTACTTGTAAGATTACTGAAATGTTATATTATTGGGCATACTCTATACTTGGGAGTTGCCCCTCCCATTTAAAAAGAAAGTATTTCCGATGTGCATACATATGAATGATATGATGATGATGTGAAAGTTTATTTCTGTTGTGTAATGATAATGCTTAGAAGAATTGAAGAAATTAAACACCTTGTCCTTCTCCGCCATATTAGGTAACTCCAAGATCACACTCAAGAACTCCAGTTGATAAGCTTGTAGGCTTCCTGTTTGCTTCATATACTTAATCATCGTCCTTGCATCCCACGTCTCATCTTGTGGGCTAAAATGAGTCTGCAAATCTTTCTTCATGTCATCCCAAGAAGACATTTCCTCAGCATCACCATTAGAAATCTGGTCCATCTTTCTTTGCCACCACATCTTAACATCTTTCATCAAGAATTGAGCAACTACCTTGACTTTGACCTCATCATAAGGTACACCAAAACGCTCCAAGTATTGCTCCATATCCTATAAGAAATTGCCAAGAGCTTTCACACTCCTCATCCCATCATAAGATTCAGGTTTTTTGACCTTCATATGGGAAACTCTTCTAATAGAACCTCGCCCTACCTATCGTTCAGAACTGCCCAACTCTATCGTGTAGAGTTGCCCAAATCGGCCTCCGTGCAGAGCTGCCTAGCTCGTCCGTTCAAACCTGCCCACCGCAATCGTGTCGTTCAGCAGAACCCGCGGATCGGGTCACTCTTTCAGTAGTGCCCACCACAACTTGTGTGCCTCTTTCCTCCTCACACCCTTTCGCAGTTCATTTGCTTGCCCATGCCCTTCCACAGTTCGCCCTTACACTTCAGAAATCTTGACTCGGCCACTTCAGCCCTTTGTCCACCTGTGCCTTGCCTCAACATTATTGTTTCTCCTTTGCTCATCCAAGTGCCTTGTTGCTCAAACTTGTTTGAGATGACTTGCTTGGTTTTTTCAAGTCGCCTTCCTTCTACTACTTATAGCCATCGTCCAATGTTTAGGTGGGTCGTCCCACCTCCAAGCCGACCACCTATTCCACACAAAACGCCCATCAACACGTTGGCCCAATCGATCCAGGTCCACTTCCACACTTCGGCTCGCCCATGCGTCCTCCTCCGCACATCGGCTGAACCTCCAGTCGAATCACAATATAAACTCGTCACGGTGCTCCCACACTTATCTAAATCACATTTCATTTTTTCGACTCATGTGGCTCGTCTACACGCGCTCACCCAGGCGCCCGACACACGGGTTACCCCGGCGTGCTCGTCCAACTCGTCTGCACCGTCGTACATTCCATCAAGGTGTGTTTAACTGAACACTCCCACACGTCGCATCTTGTCAGGCGCGCTCTCCCATCACCTTTAACCGAACTTGTGCGATCGTTGCATAAAACTGACTCGTCACACATAACCGAAGATGGCTTCTCCCCGTCGCATAAAATTGACTTGGACGCCCGTCGCACACATGTCGCACCCAACTCGTCTCGAGGGCCTAACACTCACAGAGTTGGTCACGGCCAAACCCAAGAAGAAAAAGGACCAGACATTGAGCCTGGCAGAGTTGCAATTTGGTAATGTTCGAAGGAAATGGGCAGACAATCAATAAAGGTTGCAATGGAAAAAAGGGGGGTAGTGTTGTCGAAGCGATCGAGAAGCACGGCAAGAACGCAAGGACGCGGACAACAAGTGAAAGTAGCATGGTGGATGCAGTGTTGAAAAATGAAGATGCACATTATCGGGTGGTGGTCGAGCAGGGTATGTAGAGCCTCCTCCTCTTGGCTCCGGATTCGAACCTGTGGGGAAGTCATCAGGGAAGAGAGTGCACATGAAATAGTCGAGCTCTGAAGTGATCAACCAGGACAGAAATCTGGTCTTGGAAGTCTCGGCTACAGGCAAAATCTCTGATGAAGATAAGCGCGATAATCTCGAACCAATTCAAGAGAATCCCGGCAAGAGGAAGTTCCACCTTGAATTCTCCATTTTCGTTTGTTTCTCCTATAATAGAGGGTCATCTTTTTCTTGTTGAGAGTGCATTCCATAGCTATTGAAGCTCTGAATACAAGGTAGCCATTTTCCAAAAACTGGTTATCCAAACATGTATCACATAACACTTTTGTATAATTATATAAAATAATTATTTTATATAATTTATATTCCACAGATCACATATCTGGCATAAATTGCCATAATACAAAGCACCCAATTTCCGCAGACCTGGATAAATTTCAAGAAACAATGGTGGGAGTTTCATATTAAGTGGTTAGCATTTTCAATTGTTCAAATTGGAAAAGGTATTGTTGCATAAGGGGCAATCCGGGCAAATATAGTCCTTGCATTGGTTAATTAATTTCACTTTTCAACATGGCAACACGCAGCCAAAATGCATCCTCCTCACTCATGTAAAGAAGAAACAAACCTGCAACAAACCCCATGCCCTGCACATAGCCCACTTCTCTATCATAAACAGAATAGGCCTTCAGAACATTGTGCAGAGACCTTTGTCCAAGGCTATGCATTTGTTTATAGAAAACATGGTTTGGAAAAGTGCGAGAATATCTCTAATGATATCCAATTCAGAAGTTGACGTCTCATACAATACTAGTGGGTCGTATACTCCTTTGTTTCGCAACAACAGGTCTTTGCTGCCTGATATGAGTTGCCAAACCAGACTCATTATGCAATCTGGAATACCCTTTCTGATATGCCTTTTTACAACATTTTGTTATTTTTTTAGCAAATTCCTTCCAATCACCTGCATTAGATCCAATCATTTTCCTCCACTTCACGACTTTCTTTTTCTCCCTTTCATTGTCATCGCTTGGTCTGCAATTGGTTGTTGGGTCTTCAACATTAGGTCGGTTACCTTCAACTGATTTTATAGAGTTGTATATGTCTACTATGGGGAAGGGAGAAATGGCAGCACCTTTTTCGTTCACTTCATCATCCTCATCGTCAGTATAATCATCAGAATCTGTCTTAATCTTCTCCTTTCTCTCTTCCTTGACAACTTTTTCAAATATGTCACCTTCATAATTATCTTCAAAAATATCTTCCTCATTGTTATGATGTTGTTCATCTTCCTATTTCTCAAGATAGTCCTCATCCACATCATTTTCATTTGGATCGTCATCATGATCTACATAATCCTCATCTACATCATCTTCCTTATTATCGATTTGCTTTAGACATGCTTTAACTTCAGCATATGATTTTTCCCATTGCTGAAGTTTTTCTTGAATTTTACTAAACTGCTCAATGTATTTAGGGCGAATAATGTTCAAAGACTTGCATGGTTATATTATGCGGCATGGCTCTGACACTAGTGAAGCAACAAAAATTATAGTTTGTTAACTTAATGTAAAAATATACAAAAGGTATTTTGTAATAATAATTTATTATATATAAAAAAATGTACTAGTGATGTTGAATGTTACAATGAGGACCTGCATATATACCTAAGTAGGTGTCCTTTTGTCATTGGGCATGTCTTTTAGACATGCCTTTTCACTTAACTTAATGATTATTTAACATAATCATCATTTCATTATTTACTATTTATATTTATTTATGTTTATTTTATTTTATACAATTTATGTTCATAACAATATTACGCATTTCTTTTTTAAAACCAGAAAGATAGAGACCGAATCTATAAATCAAGTCCTTATTTCATGGGTAGCAGAGGTTTGTTTCTCAGTCATTGGTTTATGGAATTTAAGCCCGTGATTGAAATATCCTCTACACTTGTCTGGATTAAATTGTCTTTTCTCCCTCTTATTTGTTGGGTCCTGGCATTTTAACGATATAGGAGATAAACTAGGCCACTTTATCACCAGTGATAAGGCACATGGGAACAGTGTTTTGTATGCCAGAATTTGTGTGGAAATAGATTTCTCAAAAGGCCTCCCTGAGGCGATTTAGTTAAATCTGGATGGTTGGTCTCGCCTACAAGCTTTAGATTATGAATAGGTTCCTTTCAAGTGTAATTTGTGTCATGAGTACGGACAATTTGTGAAAAGTTGTTCAAAAGGTTCAGTCTCCCAAAGTTCTCCAAACCCATCACCTTCTCCTAAAGAGGAACAAGAAGAAAATAAGCAAGGATTCACTCTAGTGAAAAGGAAGCATAAGACGCAAGGAAATAAGAAGCAACAAACATGTGAGGTTGAATCTCCGCATCAGCCCCTTTCCAACAATAGTTTTGAAATCTTAAATGTCCCTAAGGCAGAAGATGAGAATCTTGACGTCCAAACCAATCAGCGAGTGCCAAATCAGGTCTCTTCAAAGAATATTCCTCCTAATACGAAAGATGAAGAAGGCCCAGATGATGACTCTTCAAAGAAGGTTTCCACGTTGGGAAAGTTTATCTCCAAAGATTCCTTCTGCATTCAAGATGAAGACGTGTGTAAGGGGTCCGAGAAGAAGTTCACACCCTTATCCTCTTCCCCTTCCGACTCAGAAGTGATTAAAAATCAGCATTCGTCCCCACATAACAAGAAACATGAAAGATAATAGTAGAAATAACTTCGGTCCTAAGCTCTCTCTTGCACCTTGTGGGTCTAGTGGTGGGCTGTCTTCTAGCAATTTATAGAAATATTTTGTTTCTGCATTTTCTTGTGCAAGCAATTTGTTAGAATTTACTCATGCTCCCATGAAGTAGTAGGAATAAAGATCCGAAGATCTAGTTTTGGACCTTTGCCCCCACTACTCTTATTAGGAGGAGGCTGGTTCTTAGCTTTTTTAGAATCTTGTGGCAAAAGCAATGCAATTCCTCATCTAATTCTCATATATATGATGTGGCCAGGCACAAGATTTAATACAAATTGTACTCATTCATGTTTAAAAAGAGAGAGAGATTATAAACCACTAAGATGCATAGCAATATCATGAACTTAAACCAAAAGGAGATGAATTACCAAATCTTAAAGAAAAGGCAGCCCAACATTGATTTGATCAAACCACTTGAAACCTAATAGTTATGCAAACCAATTTTCAACCATGACATAGCAAAAACAGTTTGTTTGTTTTTCTTTCTAGAAAATACTTATTCATAGTAAACTGAATAGATAGGAGATTACTGTTCAGATTTCCTCCCGTCACAACGAAAACACTTCTATTTATTTGCTAGGTGCCTTATTTTCTTTAAGTTATTATAAGTTTTGTTTGAAGTAGCACTGTCAATGATCTCCAAGCATGACTTGAAACATAAATTGCTTAAGATGCATGCAGGCCATGTCGTTTAACAATTATCATTTCTAATGTGAAGATTGTTTTGCTGCTGTGGGATTCAGATAAAGACAGGTCAAGATAAATGTTTTCATAACAGTTTTGAGCGAGCTAATCAGAGAGAGAAAGCAACCAGAAAAAAAGTGTTTCAAGCAACATACAAGTCTGTAAGTAACAGCTTTGTACATCCATATAGACGTTCATACGGTCATACAAACAGAAACATATGGATTCGTGCAATCGCACACAATCTGTACACAAAAATGTACTGTAGTTGTACAGTCTGTACAACAGAGATGCTTTTTGTTTTTTATTTTTCTTCACGAGCGTACTTCTCCCAAGCAACCGTAGACGCTGAAGTTCAAAGTGATTTTAGTGACCTTTGGAGTGATGTTTTTGTGGATAGGGTGTGGAGGATTTCTTGTAAAAAAATTTAAGCAATAAAAACTTGATTTGAAAAAGCAATTACATGTATATGTGTGAAATTGTGTTTTATGCTTTTGTTATTTAATTTCTAGTTATAGTTATTGTTATTGATGTTATGGTTCCAAATTTAATTTCAGCATTAAATTATGCAATCTACTTATTAAATTTTGCAGTCTACTTGTTTGATTGAGATATAAAATCACTAATCACCTAGGGCTTGCAATTTTCACATGGTAGGGCCCACTACTTTAATTGAGATTCTTAAAGATTTGCAGCAAGAAAACAACTATTAGAAAGGATGAGCGATTAAAGGATTTCAAACTAATTTTCAGATTTGAAAGTTTGAGTAGTACATCTCAGAGATGGCATCGACTAGACTTAGGTTTGATGACGGATTGGAGGGTACCTTGAATTTCTTAACATAGAAGGTGAGAGTTACACTCTTGCTAGAAAAGAAAGAACTTTAGATATTATTTTCAAGGATCTAGTGACATTGTCTACAAATCCACATCAAATCACAATACACAACGAGGTGACAACGAAACATACACATCAAATCACAATACACAACGAGGTGACAACGAAACATACACATCAAATCACAATACACAACGAGGTGACAACGAAACATACACATCAAATCACAATACACAACGAGGTGACAACGAAACATCTTGTCTTGGATACCATAAAGGATCATTTGATCCCTTATGTATCTAAGAAAAATATGGTGAAGGAGATATAGATACCCTAGATAGTCTTTTGTAGAGTCCAAACATAAATATTTTATATTGTGGAATAAACTTAGATCCATAGAGATAATCAAATCAGACAATCATCAGTTACCTTATGAAGATCAAATAGATTCGTGATCCACTTGCAACAGTTCAGTAGAAGGTTGACAATGTAGAGCTAGTGAACATGGAACTGAATAGTTTCATAGCATCATGAGAACCATTTGTCAAAGGTATTTGCACTCAAGAAAACCTACATGACTTTGACAGACTTTGGGATCACTGTATCTAAGAGGAGACTCAAATGGAGTCAAAGGCCAGCAAAAAGGTTAGTGATGAGAGCCTAGCTCTATTTGGTTAATGAAACAAGGGAAAAGGTAGAGGACCTAGCAAGGGTAAGGAAAAGAGTGAGGAATCAATTACACACCAAGTAAAAGGACTTGAGTAAAATCAAGTGTTTCATTTGCTAAAAGCATAGTTATTATACATCACAGTTTCCAAAGAAGAAGAAAAAGGACTTGAGAAAAATCAAGTGTTTCATTTGTCAAAAGCACATTCATTATACATCACAGTTTCCAAAGAATAATAAGGGTAAAGGGAAGCAACAAAAGTGAACATTGGTTTCTGTTAAAACTCGAATAAATGAGTTTGCTAACAAGTTTGAGAAGGATTTTTTGATATCTTGGATACATGGTATGTAGACAATGTGGCATCTCAATATATGACATCAGCGCAAGAATCATTTTCTAGCATGAATTAGTAGGACTTAATATAGCAGATTGAGCATGGTGATGATGCCAAGTACTCGGTAGCAAAAATTGCTACTATTCCCTTCCATGTTTAGTAGGTAATTCTTTAGATTTTAGAATTGTCTTGTCTATTCCAGGTCTCAAGAAGAATTCATTTTCAGTTTTAATCATGGAAGATAAGGGCATTACAATTGAGTTCAAGAACTAGCAAGTTCTCATCAAGCCAAAATATTCTAGTCTAGATATAATTTTGGGAATAAGGATTAGAGAAAGTAATTTTTACAGGTTGTTGGTCAACCTATTTTAGTGTTGATGCATAACAATGAGAATTGTGTGAGTTGTGGCACACAATAGTGCAACACTTATATCATAGGGCATTTCCTATTCTGAGGGAGATAATCACAATTCATCCAGAATTCAATATTGAGCAACATGGTGTAGGCATAGGTTGAACTCTTAGCAAGCATGCCTAGGATGCTTTCTCAAGCAACGAGCATAGACCTAGGAATATTCTAGATCTAACACATTCAAATGTTTGTGGACCAATGTCAATTGTGTCAATAACATGAAGCATGTATTATGTTTTCTATATTGATGATAGCATAGCCTAGCTCTTCAACATTTAGGCCCTTTTTCAGGGATATTTCCCTATTGATTTTTCCCAAAATCCTACAAGAATTTGTTGGAATAGTAAATCTAAGTTATGTATTTGAGTGCTTGATGGTTTTCTCAAGGCATTGAATCCATTTATGCATTCAAAAATACATTTAAACAAGGAAAAATCACAATCTTACCTAAAATTGTATAATCGAATTCCAGCCAAAAAAAACAAAACATTGAATAATACATTGTACATATTGATGACTTCTCTTACAAGACTTCTTAAAGACCAAGGATGAGGTTTTTATCAAGTTTCAAGAGTTCAAAGCTCTATTTGAATTTTGAAACTACACAAGGAAGAAGATCAAATTTTTTAGATCAGACAATGGGGGGGGAGTAAACCTCCAAAAAGTTCAAGGGTTTGTACAAGGGGTGGGAATCAAGAGGGAGTTAACAGTTATGCACAATTCACAACAGAAAAAAGTTGCAAAGCAAAAGAATCAATCCATCATAGGTGTTGTTAAGGCCATGATACATGACTAAGACTTGTTGATATTTCTTTGGACAAGGGCATGCAACACAACAATATACATTTAGAACTAGTATTCTTGTAGAATATTGAAGGAAAATACATCAAAGAAGGCAATCATTGGTGTGAAGCCAAAGGTGAGTCATTTTGCATCTTTGGTTATCCAGTTTATATCTATGTACCAATAGAGAAGATGACCAAGTTGGAGCCCTCCAACTTGAAGGGTTTATTTGTGGATTATGATGAGACTTCAAAGGCTTTCTAGAGCATAGGAAGACAATAGTGAGGTGGGATATAATGTTTGAGGAATATTTTGCAACTAGTAAGTCCCATGAACTTATTCTAGTGAGAGAAGATGAGTAGGAAGCTCTGAATATTGAGCTGGGTCCATCTAAGTAAATACAACAACCTTCAAGTAAAGAGCGGGGGGGTGTAAGATCCCCTTCTACTTCTGTCAGGGAATTGCAATGGTTCAGTTAGACATTAACATATGCTCGAGAGCATGTTGAGACTGCAAGAGCACATTCAAAGAGAGCATACCTTCAAGGAAGTTTCTAGACCATATGGTATTAACAAGAAACATTCTAAATTCCAAGCTTTCTAGTTTTTAGGAGGAAACAAATTGACAAGTATGGTGGGATGCCATGGTGGAAGAGTACACCTCCATCATGAAGAATGATGTGTGTGAGAGGGTGTCAAGACTGGAGGGAAAGTAAATTGTGGCTTCCAAGTTGCTCTACAAGATTAAGCATGTTGCAAATGGTAGCATAAAGAAGTTCACAATGAGATTTGTGGTAAGAAGGTTCTCCCGAAGAAAGGAGTGAGTGGACTATGAGGAGACATTTGTTCCAGTTGCTAGTACACTTTTATCATAGTTGTTATGTCCTTAGTTTCATTTGTGGAATGGAAGATACCAAACATATGTGAAGATAGTTTTCCTCAATTGAATCATGGCGGAAAAGGTGTACATAGAGTATTCTTAGAGAATTGAGGTGAATGGAAAGGAGCGTCGTGTGTACAAAATTAAGAAAGCCTTGTATGAGTACAAGTAGGCATTGAGTAGTGGTATTCCAAGATTGATGGATGTCTACAGAGAATGGGCTTCACCAAAACCAACGCAGATTCTAACTTATAATATATATTTGTTCACATTGATTTGTTTATTTTGATGTTGTATGTAAATGACTTGTTCTTAATAAGTACAGAGAAACTCACTACAAGGTGCAAAGTAGACATGACAATGACCTTCGACATGGAGGACATCAACATGATGTATTAATTCTTAGGGTTGAAGGTTTGGCAGAAACCATGGGAGATTTTCCTTGAATAGGGTAAGTACACAATTCAAATTCTAAAGAGGTTTCAAACAAAGGACTACAAACTTATGGCCACACCCGTGATCACTAATTTAAAGAAGGTGATAGCATCATATTCAAAGTTGATGAATCCCACAATTACAAGTAATTGATAGGTTCCTTTATGTATTTGGTCAACACCACATCAAATATATGTTTTGCAATAAACACTTTGAATTAGTTCATGATAGAGCCAAGGTAGAAGCATTGGGTAGTAGCAAAACATGTGTGTAAGTATTTGAGGGCATAGTGGAGTATAGTCCGAGATATTTGAACATGGTGAAATGAAGTTGTAGGGTTATTCAATCTTAGATTGGGCAAGTAGTGCAGTAAACAAGAAGAGCACCTCAAGCTGTTTCTTGAACTTGGGATGATTAATGGTATCGTGGTTCAATGGGGAGCAATCTTTTGTGGCATTTAACTTAGCAAACAAAAAGTGCATGACAAGTAGTAGTGTTAATTGTGAGGCCACCTAACTTTGTAAGATACTTGCAAGATTGTTTGATCACTGGTTGGAACCTATAATGATTTATCATAATAATCAAAGTTGCATCAAACTCTCTAAGAATCCAATGTTCCATGATAGGTCCAAGCATATAGAGATCAAAAATCATTTCATACGACACATGGTTCAAAAGGAAGCAGTGAAACTCAAGCATATTCATGTTTATCTAGATTGTCATTGATGTCAATATGGAAATATTCCAGGATATTAAATGATGATATGAAGCCAAGGAGAAGCAGAGAAAATCCGTGATGAAACAGGAGCAAAGCCATCAGGGAAGCCATTGGAAGTCAAGAACAGGAGCAGTCAAAGAAGAGTTCAGCGAAAGCAGTTTATCAGAAGCCATCATGAAGCCAAAGCATAAGAGGAAGAGGTCATTGGAAGCCATGAGAAGCAAAGAGGAACACATCGGTGGAGGTGCATAAACAATGTTAACGGAGGAGTTAACAGTAATATCGAAGAAATAGCGAAGGAGCATAAACAGAGTTATCGGAGGTCACAGGAAAGATAAGCCACAAGAGCAACAACTATCGGAAGAGCCGAAGAGTGAAGAGAAGTCACAGGAGCAACAGCTATCGAAAGAGCAAGGGTAGGAAAGTACGGACTTCCTTGATTATGTTTGAAGTCCCGCACTCAATCCTAGCCGTCGATCTCATAGTCAACCCTTAGATCACGGTCAACTGCGGGGGTTAAGGCCATTGTTAATCCATGTGCCAGTCGAAGTCCTGCAAACTGTCGATTGCGATGCATTGCGAACCCGACTACTCCAATAGAACACACTCTATTTTTATATCACATCCGCCATATTGGAACTGCTACATCAGAAGTTACATAATGCAAAGGAATGTCACACTGAAAATCTGCGATAGCGATATATATATATTATATATATATATATATATATATATATTATAGGAATATATATAGATATAGATATATACGGACCCACTGAACCATTACAATACGTCGTAATACAACACGCATCTACCACATCGCAAGCCTCTTTAAAGCCTTGCCACATTGAAATCTGTCGATTGCGATATGTACTGTGGACCCAGTCATTTTATGGTAACAACTCTATTGAAATATCGCATCTAGTGCATTGCAAGCTTTAAAGCCTTATCACATCGAAATCCCGATTATGATAGTATGTAGACCTGTTGCACCATTATAATACGTCCTAAAGAAATATCACATATCGCAAGTCTTGAAGAGATGTAACCATGGAAAACTGTCGGTTGTGATAAGGTTGTGGACTCGACAGGTTTATTAACAATTGCTTAAGATCATATCACATCCGCTCTGTCAGCAGTAGTGGAATCACTATGTTATGTGCAAACCTCCGAAAATTGCGATTGCGATTAAGGCGATGATGTGGTTGGTGGGACCACCCAGTATATGGTTTTAACTATGTTGATATGTGAATATCAAATGATGTTGATCTCAGAGGAAAATCACACTTGTAAAACCTCAAATTTTCATGAAAGTTGCGATTGCGGGATTAAAGGAATGACATGGCACGTGGGATCTCCAATATGGGTATAACCTCTCTTGTGATGCGATTTCTGTGAATAATTAAGTTTGTGGATGAAAGGGCCTCTCTGATATAATTTTAATATGCGATATCATAAGTTGGCCTCTCTTCCAAATGAACGTGTCTTTTGAGTATTGGTGAACTCGAAGAGACAGAGGAAGCCAAAGATCAAAAAGTCGAAGGTCGAGAAGCCAAAAGGTCGAGCGAGCGCAGAGGAAATCGAAGATCAAGCGAGCGAAAAAGGAAGCCAAATCTCAAGTGCATCAAGCTTCTATAACAGAGAACAAGGAAAGTTCACAACTGGTGAACTGGAAGAAACAGAGAAAGTCGTAGGTCCAGCAGGACAGAAGGAAGTCGAACGTCTAGTAGCACAGAATGAAGCCAAATGTCCAGCAGGAAAGAAGGAAGCCGAAGGATGAGCAAGTCTATTGATCGGGTTAACCTTTGAAAGGCTCAGACAAATGATGAATTAATCAAGTACATAACAAAGCCTGAAGAATAGTTTTGTGAAAGGAAATAAAGTTTCATTTGTCATCATTTGAAGGGAGCAGTAGACTGCACCAACATTGAAGTGTTTGCGAGTTTGTTTCTTGGAAGTAAGATATCGCGATAGTAAGAAGCAATCACTCCCGAAACAGTTACTGCAACAGTAAAGAAAAGAGACTTGAAAATAGAGAATTGCTTTTGTGCATACATTGAGGCTTAGCGCAGATATCTAGTTGGAAAGCTTCAACAAATCTTGGAAACATTATTGGAGATCATTATGCCTATTTGAAATCATCATGAGGTATCTTTGCAGGCTCTGTTAGGACAATATGAAGAGTTGTGAAGACTCCTTCATATGAAGACAGGTTGTCATTGATGTAGCAGTGAAGGTGTAGATAGACAGAATTCAGTGAAGATGTTTGGAGCAGAGAATTACTACCAAACATATCTAGACAATATATAGCAGAGGGTTGGTGCCTCAGAATTGGAAGGATTGGTGTCCTTGGAATTGGTGCTCCTAAATCCAAGGTTGGTGCCTTGACAAGATAGGGTCAAAGCCCTTGGGGTTGGTGCCTCGTAATTGGAAGGATTGGTGTCCTTGGAGTTGGTGCTCCTAAATCCAAGGTTGGTGCCTTGACAAGACAGGGTTGGTGCCCTAGAGGTTGGAGCCTCACAAAAATTCCAAGTTCGTGCTTGGCAACTGGTTGGATCCCTATATACATTGTACTTGGTTTATTGTAAAGATTATATTAATAAAAGCATTTATTTATGTTGTTCATTTTGTGTTCTAAATATAAATGATTTAACTGGTAAAAATAACAATTGAAAAGGAACACTGATTCACCCCCCCCTCTCAGTATTTCCAACAATTGGTATCAGAGCTAGTACCTTCACTCAAAGCCTAACAGCTTGAAGGTTGATCATTAGAACACAAATAGCGAAGCCAAGGAAGAAAGTCTCCAATCCTCCTAAAGATGTGTCTCCCTCTACCACTGAAATAGAAGACAATCAATTTGTGAAGGCTCCATGGTTCAGTGGAAACTTTGATATATGGGAAGCAAAAATGAGGAATTTCTTAAAGACTCAAGGCATTGAAATCTAGAAATCAATAATTGTTGATAGCATGATGGATGGAAAATCCAAGGAGTTCAATGCAAAAGCAATGAAGGCAATCTTGAATGGGCTACCTGATTCTATAAAGAACAATTTAGGAAAATGTTTGTCAGCAAAGGGTATATGGGAAAAACTTCATGACCTTCACTCAAAAGGAGAATTTACCATGGCCACTAGTCAATAAGATGATGGAAACCAAGAACGAAATCCAACCCCATCATAGAAGCTGAAAATGAGAATGATGACATCAAGGCTAAAGAAGACCTAGAAGATGAAGAGAATGAAAAAGATTTTGTAGAATATCTCCTCACTAAACTTATGGCTTCCATGGAAGAGATTATCAATTTGAAAAAGGAAAATGAGGAACTTAATAAGAAAGCACTAGTTGGTGACCAAGTCCAAACAAGGAAGAAAGTTGATCGTGTCAAGTTTCAAGTACAAGAAAGGGATGAGGAGCTTGCCAAGCTTAAGAAGGAATTTCAACAAAGAAAAAGAAAGCATCATGAAGAAATCACATCCATGACAAATCAATTGGATAAAGCAAAGAAACGGGAAGATACCTTGTCAAGTCAACTTGAACAAAGGCACAAGAGCTTGAACAAACTTGAAGAAGAGATTGGTCAGTACAAGGTATAGATCTCCTCTCTCAAATCTCAACTACAAGAAGCAAGAAAGTTGGCATAGGGAGTTGAGAAGACAATGGAAGCATTGGCAACCATAGAAGGATAGGCTGATGAAGCAGAAAAGGAGAGAAGCACCATGATATGTCAACTAAAAGCAAAGGATGGAGAAATCTTCAAATTAAAATTTAACATCAACCTTCTCAAGGCCGAAACATGTAAAGCTACAAGGATCAAGGAAGAAATGGAGAGCAGTCTAGCAAAGGAAAATGAAGTCAGATATCATCTCCCTTAAATTATAAGCAAATGAAGCAATACGTATTAAGGAAGAAACTGAGAAACAACTTGCTAAGAAGAATAATGATTGCACAAGATTGGAAGCAGAGATTGTCTCCCTCAGGAAAAATGTTGAAGGGATGGACAAAACCTTGAGGAGCTCTCAAGCCTTGGATGACATGCTTAGCCATCAAAGATGTCCATTTGATAAATCAGGTCTCGGGTATGCAGGTGAATCCTCAAGCAAGAATGATAATGCTTCAAACAACAAGGATATGAGGAAGTCTGAAAGAAATGTTGATGTTCCCAGTTCCAGCAAAGGCAAGGAGAAGAGTCAAGGAAACAATGGAAGAAATCCCGCTCCAAGAATAAATGTAGATGATGTCAAGGATGCGAGAAGCAATGGTTATCATCAAAGGATCTCAAGGTAGAAAGACTTCAGAAGTACATCAAGGAAATCTCCATCTCCTAGGTACCAAAGTTTATTTCTTGGGTATTGTTATGCTTATACAAACATTGGACAGATGGAAAAAGATTGTAGGGTATATCATAAAGATAGCTATTATGGTCCCCAACAATCTCCGAGGAACAATTTTGCAAGAAGAAGTCATGAATTCTTATTCATGAACAACATAGAATTCTTCAAGTGTCATAACATTGGTCATATGGCACGTAATTGTAACTTGGTTTGGGCACCTACTCAAGCTAGAACTATGTGAGATAAGAAAGTTACACAAGTATGGAGAAGGAAGCAAATACAATTCGAAAGTCCCTTGAACTCTCCAGCCAACAACACATGTTGTTGACCTAATCTTCGACAATCTAAGCATTTGATGGGGAGACTCTGCCAAAAGGAAGATCATGCATACAGTTAGGGGAGCTTATGATGATTAAGCATTCTCGCAAAAGCCATCTGTGAATGGGCCTTAAGTAATCCTTGATGAGCTATATTGACAATAATTCTTTGATGGATCTTTTTCTCAGGAACATTCCTTTGAAATAACATGATCTCATAACTATCCAATGGACTGTTGTTGAAGATGTTTTTTTTCACTTGATCACTAAGTAGAAATTGGAGCAGCAGAGAAGGCCATCTAATGCTAATAAGGAAAAGAACTATGTTGCTATTATTACAAAAGTTGAGTGTCTCGACCCAAGGATATGATGTAAGAACAGGGAAATTATGGACACAAATAGAAGCAACCTTCAAACAAACAGATACATCCGAGAATGGAGCTTGAAGCAACAGTAGTTGTCAATCAGTAGAAAGAATTTAAAAGACAGTCATAGATTGGATATCAAAATCTGCTAGTGGAGATAACTTGCAAGAACAAAAAAAAAGGCTCATCAGAAGGACTGTAGCAAGGAGAATGTTGTGGAGTCAAATATAACTCAAGTTGATACTGGGCACTTAGAAAAATAGCAATAGTGAGGCACAACCTCTCAACATTTCATCCAAATGCAATGATGTTGAAATGTTAAATGGCAATGACTTAAGGAGAAACACAGAGACACAAAGGAACTCGGATCTGAAGAAAGATAGCAAGAAAGACAATTTCAGTGGCATTTTCTCTTGATTCGGACTATGAAGGCCTCTTAATTCTGACTGTGGAGATAACAGAATATGGATTGAAACATAAAATCTTGGATTTGAACATTTGGTGTGTGGCTATTTGCAAACTGTTTGGAAGCATTGAAGTGGAGCATATTTAAGCATTGTTGAAAGCATTATGAAGAAGTTCTGAGACATGAAAAGGGGATAATGTGCTACTGGATGATGAGGCAGCGATCCTTCTATCTTGAGTAAAAAGAAGAGCACTATGACAGGGGGAGTAACATACCCATGAAGATCTACTATTCATAAAGAACAGAAGCAGTTTGATAGGGGGAGCAGTTTGACAGGGGGAGTCCCTAAGCACTCCCTTGCCATTGATGTCAAAGGGGGAGAGAAGAAGAATATTTCTATCAATGACAAAGGGGGAGATTGTTGATCTAGATTGTCATTGATGTCAATATGGCAATATTCTAGGATACTAAATGATGATATGAAGCCAAGGATAAGCAGAGCAGATCTGTGAAGAAACAGGAGCAAAGCCATTAGTGAAGCCATTGGAAAGACATTGGAAGCCACTGGAAGTCAAGAACAGGAGCAGTCAAAGAAGAGTTCATCGAACGCAGTTTATCGGAAGCCATCATGAAGCCAAAGCGTAAGAGGAAGAGGTCATTGGAAGCTATGAGAAGCAAAGAGGAACACATCGGCGAAGGTGCATAAATAGTGTTAACGGAGGAGTTAACAGTATTATCGAAGAAACAACGGACGAGCATAAACAAAGTTATCGGAGGTCATAAGAAGATAAGCCACAGGAGCAACAACTATCGAAAGAGTGGAAGAGTGAAGAGAATTCACAGGAGCAACAACTATCCAAAGAGCGGAGGTAGGAAAGTACGGACTTCCTTGATCGTGGCTGAAGTCCCGCACTCAATCCAAGTCGTCGATCTCATAGTCAACCCTTAGATCATGGTCAACTGCGGGGGTTAAGGCCATTGTTAATCCATGTGCCAGTCGAAGTCCCGCAAACCGTTGATTGCGATGAGCTGCGGACCCGACTGCTCCAATAGAACACTCTATTGTTATATCGCATCTGCAATACCGAAACTGTCACCTCAGAAGTTATGTAATGCAAAGGAATGTCACACTGAAAATCTTCGATTGTAATATAGTATATATATAATATATATATAAGATATATATATACAAACCCACAAGACCATTACAATATGCCGTAATACAACATTGCATCTGCCACATCGCAAGTCTCTTTAAAGCCTTTCCACATTGAAATCCACCGATTGTGATATGTAATGTGGACCCGTTCATTTTATGGTAACAACTCTATTGAAATATCGCATCTAGTGCATTGCAAGCTTTAAAGCCTTATCATGTCGAGACCCTGATTGTGATAGTATGCGGACCCACTGCACCATTATAAAAAATTTTAAAGAAATATCGCGTTCGTCACATATCGCAAGTCTTGAGGAGATGTAACGATGGAAAACCGTCGATTGCGATAAGTTTGTGGACCCGACGGGTTTATTAACAACTGCTTAAGATCGTATCGTATCCACTCCGTCGGCATAGTGGAATCACTATGTTATGTGCAAACCTCTGAAAATTGTGATTGCGATTAAGGTGATGATGTGGCTAGTGGTACCACCCATTATATGGTTTAAACTATGTTGATATGTGAATATCGATGATGTTGATATCGAAGGACAGAGCAGACTTGTAAAACCTCAGATTTTTATGAAAGTTGCGATTGCAGGATTAAAGGGATGACGTGGCAGGTGGGATCTCCAATATGGGTATAACCTCTCTTGTGATGTGATTTCCATGAATAATTAAGTCTGTGGATGAAAGGGTCTCTCTGATATAATTTTAATATGTGACATCATAAGTCGACCTCTCTTCCAAATGAATGTGTCATTTGAGTATTGAACTCGAAGAGACAAAGGAAGTCGAAGTTTGAGAAGTCGAAGGTTAAGAAGCCAAAAGGTCGAGCGAGCGCAGAAGAAGCCGAAGATCAAGTGAGCGAAAAAGGAAGCCAAAGGTCAGGCATATCAAGCATCTATAACAGAGAAAAAGGAAAGTTCACAACTAGTGAATTGAAAGAAACGGAAAAAGCTGTAGGTCCAACAAGACAGAGGAAGTTGAAGGTCCAGTAGGACAAAAGAAAAAAGCTGAAGGTCCAGCAGGACAGAAGGAAGTCGAAGGTCCAGCAGGACAGAAGGAAGCCGAAGGTCCAACGAGAAAGAAGGAAGCCGAAGGACTAGCAACTCTGTTGATCGGGTTAACCTTTGAAAGGCTCAGACCAGTGATGAATTAATCAAGCACATAACGCAACTTGAAGAACAGTTTTGTGAAAGGAAATAAAGTTTCATCTATCATCATTTGAAAGGAGCAGTAGACCGCACCAGCATTGAGGTGTTTGCGAGTTTGTTTCTTGGAAGTAAGATATCACGACAATAAGAAGCAGTCACTCCCAAAACAATTACCGCAACAGTAAAGAATAGAGGCTTGAAATTAGAGAATTGCTTTTGTGCATACATTGAGGCTTAGCCTAAATATCTTGTTGGAAAGCTTCAACAAATCTTGGAAACATTATTGGAGATCATGATGCCTATTTGAAATCATCATAAGGTAACTTTGCAGACTCTGTTAGGGCAATATGAAGAGTTGTAAAGACTCCTTCATATGAAGACAAATTGTCATTGATGTAGCAGTGAAGGTGTAGATAGACAGAATTCAGTGAGGAAGATGTTGGGAGCAGGGAATTACTACCAAATATATCTAGACAATATATAGCAGAGTGTCAAAGCCCTTGGGGTTGGTGCCTCAGAATTGGAAGGATTAGTGTTCTTGGAGTTGGTGCTCCTAAATCCAAGGTTGGTGCCTTAACAAGATAGGGTCGAAACCCTTGGTGTTGGTGCCTCAGAATTGGAAGGATTGGTGTCCTTGGAGTTGGTGCTCCTAAATCCAAGGTTGGTGTCTTGGAGGTTGGAGCCCCGTATACATTGTACTTGATTTATTGTAAAGATTATATCAATAAAAGCATTTATTCTTGTTTTTCATTTTGTGTTCTAAATATAAATGATTTAACTGGTAAAAATAACAATTGAAAAGGAATACTAATTCACCCCCCCTCCAACCCCCACTCAGTATTTTTAACAATTGGTAACAAAGTCAGTACCTTCACTCAAAGTCTAACAGCTTGAAGGTTGATCATTAGAACACAAATGGCGAAGCCAAGGAAGAAACTCACCAATCCTCCTAGAGATGTGTATCCCTCTACCACTGAAATAGAAGACAATCAATTTGTGGAGGCTTCATGGTTCAATGGAAACTTTGATATATGGGAAGTATGAATGAAGAATTTCTTAAAGACTCAAGGCATTGAAATCTGGAAATCAGTGATTGTTGATAGCATGATGGATGGAGAATCCAATGAGTAAAATGCAAAAGCAATGAAGGCAATCTTGAATGGGCTCCGTGATTCTATAAAAAACAATTTAGGAAAATGTTCATCAGCAAAGGGTATATGGGACAAACTTCATGACCTTCACTCAAAAGAAGCATTGACCATGACCACTAGTCAAGAAGATGATGGAAACCAAGAACGAAATCCAGAACCCATCATAGAAGCTGAAAATGAGAATGATGACATCAAGGCTAAAGAATACCTAGAAGATGAAGAGAATGAAAAATATTTTGTAGAGGATCTCCTCACTAAACTTATGACTGCCATGGAAGAGATTATCAATTTGAAAAAGGAAAACGAGGAACTTAATAAGAAAGCACTAGCTGGTGACCAAGACCAAACAAAGAAGAAAGTTAACCATGTCAAGTTTCAAGTACAAGAAAGGAATGAAGAGCTTGCCAAGCTTAAGAATGAATTTCAACAAAGAAAAAGAAAGCATCATGAAGAAGTCACATCCATGACAAATCAATTGGACAAAGCAAAGAAACGGGAAGATACCTTGTCAAGTCAACTTGAACAAAGGCACGAGAGCTTGAACAAACTTGAAGAAGAGATTGGTCAGTACAAGGTAGAAGTCTCCTCTCTCAAATCTCAACTACAAGAAGTTAGAAAGTTAGCACAAGGAGCTGAGAAGACAATGGAAGCATTGGCAATCATAGAAGGATAGAATGATGAAGCAAAAAATAAGAGAAACACCATGATATGTCAACTAAAAGCAAAGGATGGAGAAATCTTCAAATTAAAATCTAACATCAACCTTCTCAAGGCCGAAACATGTAAAGCTACAAGGATCAAGGAAGAAATGGAGAGCATTCTAGCAAAGAAAAATGAAGAAATCTTCAAAATGAAGTGAGATATCATCTCCCTTAAATTAGAAGCAAATGAAGCAATATGTATTACGGAAGAAACTGACAAACAACTTGCTAAGAAGAATAATGATTGCAAAATATTGGAAGAAGAGATTGTCTCCCTCGGGAAAATGGTTGAAGGGATGGACAAAACCTTGAAGAGCTCTCAAGCCTTGGATGACATGCTCAGCCATCAAAGATGTCCATTTGATAAATCAGGTCTCGAGTATGCAGGTGAATCCTCAAGCAAGAATGATAATGCTTCAACAACAAGGATATGAGGAACTCTGAAAGAAATGTTGATGCTCCCAGTTCCAGCAAAGGCAAGGAGAAGAGTCAAGGCAACAATGGAAGAAATCCTGCTCCAAAAAGAAATGTAGATGATGTCAAGGATGCGAGAAGCAATGGTTATCATCAAAGGATCTCAACGCAGAATTCAGAAGTACATCAAGGAAAGCTCCATCTCCTAGTACCAAAGTTTATTTCTTGGTTATTGTTATGCTTGGACAAACATTGGACACGTGGCAAAAGATTGTAGGGCATATCATAAAAATAGATATTATGGTCCCCAACAATCTCCGAGGAACAATTTTGCAAGAAGAAGACATGAATTCTTATTCATGAACAACATAGAATGCTTCAAGTGTCATTACATTGGTCATATGGCACGTAATGGTAACTTGGTTTGGGCACCTACTCAAGCTAGAACTATGTGAGATAAGAAAGTTACACAAGTATGGAGAAGGAAGTAAATACAATTCGAAAGTCCCTTGAACTCTCCAGCGAACAACACATGTTGTTGACCTGATCTTTGACAATCTAAGCATTTGATGGGGAGACTCTGCCAAAAGGAAGATCATGCATACAGTTAGGGGAGCTTATGATGATTAAGCATTCTTGCAAAATCCATCTGCGAATGGGCCTTATGTAATCCTTGATGAGCTATATTGACAATAATTCTTTGATGGATCATTTTCTCAGGAACATTCATTTGAAAGAAAATGATCTCTTAACTATCTAATGGACTGTTGTTGAAGATGTTTTTTTTTACTTGATCACTAAGCAGAAATTGGAGCAATAGAGAAGGCCATCTAATGCTAATAAGGAAAAGAACTATGCTGCTATTATTACAGAAGTTGAGTGTCTTGACTCAGGGATATGATGTAAGAACAGGTAAATTATGGACACAAAGAGAAGCAACCTTCAAACAAACAGATACATCTGGGAATAAAGCTTGAAGCAAGGGCAGTTGTCAATCAACAGAAAGAATTTAAAAGACAGTCATAGATTGGATATCAAAATCTACTAGTGGAGATAAATTGCAAGAACACAAAACAAAAGGCTCATCAGAAGGACTGTAGCAAGGAGAATGTTGTGGAGTAAAATATAACTCAAGTTGATACTGGTCACTTAGAAAAATAGCAACAGTGAGGCACAACCTCTCACCATTTCATCCAAATGCAATGGTGTTGAAATGTTGGATGGCAGTGACTTAAGGAGAAACACAGATACACAAAAGAACTCGAATCTAAAGAAAGATAGCAAGAAAGACAATTTCAATGGCATTTTCTCTTGATTCAGACTATGAAGGCCTCTTAATTCTGATTGTGGAGACAACAAAATATGGATTGAAGCATAAAAACTTGGACTTGAACATTTGGTGTGTGGCTATTTGCAAATTGTTTGGAAGCATTGAAGTGGAGCATGTTTAAGCATTGTTGAAAGCATTATGAAGAAATTCTGAAACATGAAGAGGGGATAATGTGCTAGTGGATGATGAGCCAGCGATCCTTTTATCTTGAGTAAAAAGAAGAGCACTATGGCAAGGGGAGTAACATATCCATGAAAATCTACTATTCATAAAGAACAAAAGCAATTTGATGGGGGGAGCAGTTCGACAGGGAGAGTCCCTGAGCACTCCCTTGCATTGATGTCAAAGGGGGAGAAGAAAAATATTGTCATCAACGACAAAGTGGGAGATTGTTGATCGAAATTGTCATTGATGTCAATATGGAAGCCATTGGAAGTCAAGAACAAGAGCAGTCAAAGAAGAGTTCATCGGAAACAGTTTATCGGAAGCCATCATGAAGCCAAAGCGTAAGAGGAAGAGGTCATTGGAAGCCACGAGAAGCAAAAAGGAACGCATCGGCAGAGGTGCATAAACAGTGTTAACGGAGGAGTTAACAGTGATATCGAAGAAACAGCGGAGGAGCATAAACAGAGTTATTGGAGGTCACAGGAAGATAAGCGACAAGAGCAACAGTTATCAGAAGAGTGAAGAGAAGTCACAGGTGCAACAGCTATCGAAAGAGCGGGGGTAGGAAAGTACAGGCTTCCTTCATCGTCGTTGAAGTCTCGCACTCAATCCTAGTCGTCGATCTCATAGTCAACCCTTAGATCACGGTCAACTGCAGGGGTTAAGGTCATTGTTAATCCATGTCCCAGTGGAAGTCCTGCAAACTGTCGATTGCGATGAGTTGCGGGCCCAACTGCTCCAATAGAACACGCTCTAATGTTATGTCGCATCCACCATATCAAAATTGCTGCATCAAAAGTTATGTAATGCAAAGGAATGTCACACTTAAAATCTGCGATTGCAATAGATATATACGGACCCACGAGACCATTACAATACGTCGTAATACAACATCACATCTGCCACATCGCAAGCCTCTTTAAAGCCTTGCCACATTGAAATCCGCCAATTGCGATATGTATTGTAGACGCAATCATTTTATGGTAACAACTCTATTGAAATATCGCATCTAGTGCATTGCAAGCTTTAAATCCTTATCACATCGAAACCCCGATTGTGATAGTATGCGGACCCATTGCACCATTATAATACGTCCTAAAAAAATATCGCATCCGTCACATATCGCATGTCTTGAAGAGATATAACGATGGAAAACCGTCGATTGCGATAAGGTTGTGGACCCGACGGGTTTATTAACAACTGCTTAAGATCGTATCGCATCCGCTCCGTCGGCAGTAGTGGAATCACTATGTTATGTGCAAACCTCCGAAAATTGCAATTGCGATTAAGGTGATGATGTGGCTAGTGGGACCACCCATTATATGGTTTTAACTATGTTGATATGTGAATATCGATGATGTTGATATCGAAGGACAGAGCACACTTGTAAAACCTCAAATTTTCATGAAAGTTACGATTGCGGGATTAAAGGAATGATGTGTCACGTGGGATCTCCAATATGGGTATAATCTCTCTTGTGATGCGATTTCCGTGAATAATTAAGTCTGTTGATGAAAGGGCCTCTATGATATAATTTTAATATATAACATCATAAGTCGACCTCTCTTCCAAATGAAAGTGTCTTTTGAGTATTGGTGAACTCAAAGAGGCAGAGGAAGCGTAAGATCGAGAAGTCGAAGGTCGAGAAGCCAAAAGGTCAAGCAAGCGCAGAGGAAGCCGAAGATCAAGCGAGCGAAAAAGGAAGCCAAAGGTCAGGGGTATCAAGCATCTATAACAGAGAACAAGGAAAGTTCACAATTGGTGAACTGGAAGAAACAGAGAAAGTTGCAGGTCCAACAAAATAGAAGGAAGCCAAAGGTCCAGCAGGACAAAAGAAAACAGCCGAAGGTCCAGCAGGACAAAAGAAAACAGCGGAAGGTCCAGCAGGACAAAAGAAAACAGCCGAAGGTCCAGCGAGACAAAAGGAAGCTAAAGGATAAGCAGGACAAAAGAAAAAAACCGAAGGTCTAGCGGGAAAGAAGAAAGCCAAAGGACAAGAAACTCTATTGATAGGGTTAACCTTTGCAAGGCTCAAACCAGTGATGAATTAATCAGGTACATAACACAACTTGAAGAACAGTTCTATGAAAGGAAATAAAGTTTCATCTGTCATCATTTGAAGGGAGCAGTAAACTGCACCAGCATTGAGGTGTTTGCGAGTTTGTTTCTTGGAAGTAAGATATCGCGACAATAAGTAGTCACTCCCGAAACAGTTACCGCAACAGTAAAGAACAAAGGCTTGAAAACAAAGAATTTCTTTTGTGCATACATTGAGGCTTAGCGCAAATATCTTGTTGAAAAGCTTCAACAAATCTTGGAAACATTATTGGAGATCATGATGCCTATTTGAAATCATCGTGAGGTAACTTTGCAGACTCTGTTAGGGCAATATGAAGAGTTGTGAAGACTCCTCCATATGAAGACAGGTTGTTATTGATGTAGCAGTGAAGGTGTAGATAGACAATTCAGTGAAGAAGATGTTGGGAGCAGAGAATTACTACCAAACATATCTAGACAATATATAGCAGAGGGTCAGAGCCCCTGGGATTGGTGCATTAGAATTGGAAGGATTGGTGTCCTTGGCGTTGGTGCTCCTAAATCCAAGGTTGGTGCCTTGACAAGATAGGGTCAAAGCCCTTGGGGTTGGTGCCTCAGAATTGGAAGGATTAGTGTCCTTAGAGTTGGTGCTCCTAAATCCAAGGTTGGTGCCTTGACAAGACATGGTTGGTGTCCTAGAGGTTGGAGCCTCACAAAAAGTCCAAGTTTGTGCTTGGCAACTGGTTGGAGCCCTATATCCATTATACTTGATTTATTGTAAAGATTATATTAATAAAAGCATTTATTCCTGTTGTTTATTTTGTGTTCTAAATATAAATTATTTAATTGGTAAAAATAACAATTAAAAAGGAATATTGATTCACCGCAACCGCCCCCGTGGAAGGATTAGTGTCCTTGGAGTTGGTGCTCCTAAATCCAAGGTTGGTGCCTTGACAAGACATGGTTGGTGCCCTGGAGGTTGGAGCCTCACAAAAAGTCCAAGTTCGTGCTTGGCAACTAGTTGGAGCCCTATATCCATTGTACTTGATTTATTGTAAAGATTATATTAATAAAAACATTTATTCCTGTTGTTTATTTTGTGTTCTAAATATAAATTATTTAATTGGTAAAAATAACAATTGAAAAGGAATATTGATTCACCGCAACCGCCCCCCCTCCGCCCCCCCTCCCCTCAATATTTCCAACAATTCCCACAAGTCAACAAGTTGTTAATATTCTGACGAAGCCCTTGGTAAAAGGAAAATTTGAAGCTTTCAAAGATAAATCAAGATAGAATGCAAAATTATAGCTCAAATACAAACTTTTGCACATGTTCACTGTGAATGTGCAAGTAGTTCAAAATATTTTCAAATAAAGTAATTTCTATGTTTAAAATAACAATTCTATTTTGTAGTTCACTTTTATAAAATGGTGAAAAGTCATATATTTAACTATTATGTCTAGAAAAGTGCATCTCATGCATGCATGACTTGGATTAGGAGTAAACTCAAAACATATTAGGGTTTTTGTCCTAGTTAAAAGTATAAAGATCAATCAAAGTAGAGATTTTCATCATAGTTAAGCAATTGAATAGGTTGAGTGACTTAAAGAAAGAGAGTGCACTAAGCTAAGAAAGGCATTTTAGGCAATACAATGTTGTAAAATCAAAAGGAAGAGCTCTATATGTAAGTACGGACGTCCATATAGTCATATGAATTTGTATAGTCCTATGGAATTCATATATCAAGGTTGTACAACAATTGTATACTTTGTACAACATGATCATATGACAATGGTACAATTTGTACAACATGATCATACGATACTATTAAAATCTATACAAGTGTACCTCTCACGTAATGTATGTAAGTTTATGTTCAAGGTCATTTCAATGACCATGCAATGTTGTTTTTAGGGGCGACACATGAATATTTCTTGTAAGTTTTTCAAAGGAATGAAATGTTGATTTGAAGGAATAATTACCTATGCATGTGTGAAACTACATTTTATGCTTTTGATATTTGATGTTTAGTTATTATGTGATTGATGCTATGGTTTGAAATTTGATTTTAGCGCTAATTAAATTTAGCAATCCACTTGTTTGATCGAGATCATAAGGACATTAGTCATCTAGGACTTGAAATATTCACAAAATAAACTAAAATATGAATAACAAACTCATCTAGGGCTTGAAATATTCACAAAATAAACTAAAATATGAATAACAAACTCTAAGAACAAATATATGTACCACACAACTAGAAATTAAACACTAAGTACTAGCAAAATAGCAATAACTAATTTGAAAGAAAGTCCAGTAAAATGGATTTTTTTAATGAGGTGAGGACTTCAATATCATTGAACAAGATTGCTACAATCAACCAATGTATTCAAGAACCAATGGACACAACAAGAACAAATGGACACACCCAATTCCCTATAAGAGATAAATAATAAATATCCAATAACAAATGTTAGATGGGAACACAATCCCAACGGTAAGGGATGCACTCCTTCTCCTAGGCATTCCCTTTGGAAGGAAATATACGGAAACTTAGAGGGGAACACCCCCTTCTAAAAGAGTAATGTGCCCTCCCCAAATTAGACACTCCCATATCCCTTTAACAACAAATTACCATTAAAAATTTTAAGAACCAAGTAATAAATGACTATATAAAGTTAAAATTTAACCTATACTACACTTATCTTCATTCATTCTCCTTGCTGCCACCATCTATTTCTACCCGCCAATTGTTTCTTCTATACCTGTGATTCTTCATTTCTCTCCATTGTGGCTGTGTGAGATTGATTGATTGTGTGTGGTTGTGTTGTGCATTGTGGCTGTGTGAGATTGATTGATTGTGTGTGGCTGTGTTGTGCAATAGGAGATTGACTGATAAAGTGTGGTTGCGTGAGATGGTTCCGGTTTACATCAACCCTTGCAAAAACGATGTCCTCAACTCATCACCTATGTAAGCCACATATAACTGCAAGTTTGAACCCATGGGTTATGTGTTAAACCTTCAACTCAAGGCGGTTGTGGTGTTCAACAAGCGAGAGCATTAGCCAGTGGATAGCGGAGACAATGTTGCTCCATAGTGTTAAGTTTGAGACATTGCTGAAGACTTTATTTGTTAAGTACTTGGACATTTAACATTTTGAAGCTTGGTATATTAGATTGAAAGTTCACAATTTTCATTTCAGTAGTGATTGAATTTTTCTTTTCAACTGATGCATTTTGTAAACTTGTATGAGTTATCAACTGACCTTAACACTTAGATCTATAAGTTTATATCTTTTGATTTTCAGTTTTATAAATATAATGAAAATAAGTACTTGGACATTTAACATTTTGAAGCTTGGTATATTAGATTGAAAGTTCACAATTTTCATTTCAGTAGTGATTGAATTTTCTTTTCAATTGATGCATTTTGTAAACTTGTATGAGTTATCAACTGACCTTAACACTTAGACCTATAAGTTTATATCTTTTGATTTTCAGTTTTATAAATATAATGAAAAACCAATGGTGATAGTCTAATTATAATTTAACTTTTTAGTATTTTAGGCATGGTCCCCTATGTTGAATACCCCAATGTTCCTAATGACGTGACCTAAAATATGGGGGGTGCTTCTACATATGCGATAGCCTACTTATTATTTATTTTTATTTTAGCATTGGTCCCCTATATTAAAGACCCCAATGTCCCTTATGACATACCTTCAAATATGGGGGTGCTTCGGCATATCCCTCGGATGCATTTCCCTGTTCAGCATCCTTGCAACCCAGAAACTTCGTGAAACACTGACAATAACAACTATAATTCTGTAGAAGAAACTAACACTAACTTTCAAATGGCAAGACCTGTTAAAAAGTTGAAATGAGACTCAAAGCCACCATGCAATAAGAGGTTCGATACACTAAGATGACATAAGCAAAGAAACCAAATGGAAAACAAGGTGCAGAGCCAACATGCAATAAAAGAGGTTGGATGTCATAAGCAAAGAAACAAAATGGAAAACAAGGTGCATCATCTGTCTAGCATAACAATTGGGTATAGGAATATACTGCATTGCACTCGATCAATTTGCCATTAGAGAACTTACTTTTGAAATGGTAACATCCACTTTAATTAAAATATATTCAATCGATGCACAGCCAAAAACCTTCAAACGTTCCATTTTCACCAGAATCACCAATAGGAGGTTGCATTCCCACTCCTAGTTCCACACCAAAATCTTCAAACTTGGGCAATGCCAAAATTGAATCTGGCTTTTATGAAGGGATTCATTTTCAATAGAAGTAAAACAGTTTCTGTCTACTGAAAACAATTCTTGTCCCGAAGCATTAAGAAAAAAAAAGCGTTTGATTGTTACTCTGGCATAGGTTTCCTTGAGCATGGGATACATTTGAGGGGAAAAATTGTGGGATGAGGTGGGAGGCATGTGAGTTGCCGACAAACCCCAAAAGCTCACTAAAATGTTGATATAAATTCACTTCTTGTATTTTGAATATCTGCAATTTTGTCTTTCTCAAGTTTGGCACGTTTGAATCTTCATTGAAGCCTTTGTGTATTAGTTTGACTTCCTTCTCTTTTGTTTTTATTTGGTTATAGCCTTGTACTCTCACAGTAGAATGTGTTGACAGCCTTTGTTTCCTCTATACCGGTATCTTACCAGTGATTTTTCCTTTAGAAATACTTTCTATTAATAAAAGAAAGTTGTCTCAAGATTTATGGTCATACCCTCACGTTCTATGGCAACCTTTATCGGTATTCCTAAGTCCACGTTGGGAAAAGAGAGACCAAATTTCAAAAGACAAAACTAAGAAAATAGAAATATCACTTAAAATGACATGTAGATGTGAAACTTAAATCTAGCATACATTTTGCAAAGTTACAAAACTTTCAATAAAAGCTATCCCCGAGATATGTGTTAAGATTGCTTTCTTTAACCTGTTTCAAAAAAATCTGCATTTTCCATATTTCTGTTTATTAAAAAAAACAGGGTTCCCATTCCCCAATTCCTAATTTCAGCACAGCTGCTGCACCTACATCAGAGAATCTTCTGCCGATTCCAATCCTCACCCATGAATTATGTAACCTTCGACCAAACCCTTTGGAAGGAACTGCCATAAACACCGTGATCAGTGTTTCCTCCAATTACCATAACTGGCCATGGTCCCATGGACCAGACAGGAGGGTAGATAAAATGAATTGGAATCTTCTGAAATCAATCTTGAAACAAATAATGGGAATAAGATATGCAACTCAAAATACATCTCCATTGAGGAGATAGTATAAGATAACCCTACTTAACAGCACAATTCTTCCCTTAGTCATTTAAATTTTAGAGAGAGCTGGTATCTATTGAGAGTAAAACGTTTTCACTAAGCCTGTCAATAAACTAGAAAGAATACTGTCGAATTCATAACTTCCAGCTGAGATTTTGTTTCACTGATATAGTCAAAGAAATGCTGAAAAGGGTGGGAAAGAACAAAACCGATTCTACAACATTCCTGTAGCCTAGAGTTGGTATTCAGCTGATAAAGTGACCCAAAATTACTAAGGATTTTAACCAAAAGCAATAAATGACCAATCATCACAGTTAGACATTTTGATTATTTTCCTCAGGCACATCCTTATTTTCTTGCTTGGTGTCACCATCAGCATACTCCTCAACCTCGTATTCCTGATCATCATCGTCATCCTCTTCATCATCATCAAACATATCGCTCTTCGAATACTTATTATAGAAGCTCCCCCTGGACTCTGATTCATTCACAAATTCCAGGCCATAAGAGGTATTCCTGTATTTCACTAACAGCCACCGAAGCAATTTGTCATCCTTGTTCAGGTATTCTAACTCCTTATGGAATTTTGGAGTAACCATCATTGTCATTTGCATCATTTGACCCTGCAAAAGATGCAAACGGCTCAAATACACTTATTCATATTATAAAATAATTTAACTCCATTTTCCCAAGGAATAAACAAACAGATAACCGAAGCAATTGTTAATGGTTCAATGAACATCACTGCAAGGCATGTTAGAATCATAAATATCCTTCAAATTCCTCTTATTTGCCCACTTAACTCTACATCAATATCCCTTTGAACAAACGCTAAAAAATCATACTTCAAAGGGTCAAAACATCCAAATAACATAATGATAAAAATATTTCTTCCCTGAACCTTCACAATTTGTCTAATGTCAATAAATAACATCAGTGCAGGGCCTTTTAGGATCATAAAAATCCTTGGACATCCTCTTATTTTACCACTTACCGCTACATCAATATCCCTTTGAACAAACACTAGAAAATCATACTGCAAAGAGGCGAAATATCTGAATAACATAGTGATAAAAATAGTTCTTGCTTGAACCTTCATAATTTCCATATGTCAATATTACTGGGAAAGAAACACATTTAAAAACACATGAATATAAACCATGTATATGAGAGATTACAGGCTTACAGCCAAACTTATCAATTCTTGATATTTTAGTCTCTTAATTTGCTTTGCTAGTCAGCGAAACAAGCAACAAACAATACTAAATATGTGACTTGGTTGTAGAAAGCTACCCACATTGGATGCTTTTATACCATTCATGCTGTGTGGAACAAAGATTATATCATGATATGGCCACGTAAGTCTCCGCTTATACGCACAGTTTATATCCGGAAATAAACAAGCATACATCAGGATAATTGACTGTATCAAAGAACAACGATCTTGGATTATTTAAAGTATTAATCATGCAAATAAGGTAGGGCTGAGACACACTTTCAAGTTTCCATTGTGTTACCAGTATCTGGAAATGGAACATGAAAAAAGAAACAACGCTAGAGGATTTTCAGGGGTATGAAACATCAACTCATCCTTCTTCCTAGAGTATGTTATGCACATAAAATTGATTAGTAATGTACTAATGCAGTGTCAAGCCGGGAATGGGATGAGAACAGGAAAAAAGAAGAAGAAGAGAAACTGGTCTTCTTGTCAGGCTTTTGGTAACAAAATGGGTTCCTATTCTCTCTGGATTGTTGGTAAATCGAGCTACATAGACATCTGTACTAAGCCAGGTCTAGCTAAGCCATGTCTTTGGAGGTGTCATTTGTTAAGGAGGTATCTGTCGTGTCTAGCAAGTAATCAGGACGGCCACTGTACACCTACAGTGGAGAAAGATATGTGCCAGAACGTTAAAAGATTTTTCTAAGCAAAATGTGTGGAAAATTGATTAGATTCTATAGATATTCAATGTTCAGCTAATATGATTGCCTCAGTACCAATAGCTAGATTTAGAAGCAGCATAGGTGGGTACTGGGGAGGCTAATTGTAATGATTGCTGTGCATGAACATTTTGAAGGGATGACAATTGCATTGGTTCCAGAGGTACACTATGAAAACAAAAATAATCTACCCAGGGAAATTAAAAGAATGACAAATAGAAACGTCCAAGCGTTACCATATCTTCTGCAATACTATTTTACTGATTTGGGCAAATCAGATTTTGGGGATAGTGCTTCACATTTTGCAGCCAATAACATCATTGCTAAACCCCACTAATATCATAAACCCTAAACCCTATTTAAAGCATTGCATAAATATAAAACCACCCTGTCAATGATGTGAATAGAAGGAACCTGATAGTATCTGCCGTCGAGCTTCTTGATGCCGTAACCCAAATACACCTTTCCGAATGACTTGATATCTGTCACGACTCCGTTCAATGAATAAACGCGCCTTCCCAAACGAGAGAGAAGCTCGACAATGGCCGCCCTCTCCACCTGGGGCTTCAGCAGAAGCAGACAATCGTACAGAGGCATTCTCGCACCTCAAGCTTTCCCCGCAACTCTTTTGCTCACTTGCACTCCTACGAAAAATATACCGAAACTATATGGAAGGATCCATTTGGCACCATTAAATAGTATGTTCAAGACTACCAGGTGAAATTGATGCCATCATAAAGGGGGTTGCACAATTTTTCATGAAAACTCTGTTTCATAAGATGATATTAAAAACAATGAGTTCAAGTGGCCATTCAAGTCGGAGATGTGTGCTTCGCTTAGAGTGATGGGAAAAACTACATGATTGACTATGAGCAAGCCACCATACAATCTTAAATACTTACTGATTTTGAATACTTAATGAGGAATTGTCATGACATTTACATAAATAAATTAATAATAATGAGAGATTTTTATTAGTAATATGATAAGCTATAATGTCTTTGTAATCATTGTTGTAATGGCTTAGTCACTACGAATATTATAGTTGTGGATTGGTTTTTACTAACAACTTTATTTTAGTCTTTGTCACAGATATTATGATTGTGGGTTAGTCTATACCAACAACCTTATTTTAGCCATTGGGTTGAGAGGGAGGCTAATTTCTTTATTTGGGGGAGTTTAATATCAACTTCACAAATACGTTATTTTAGTGAAGAAGAGATAATTACATTATAATCATTGAAAATTGTTATGAAAGTTTATCATTAACTTTACTAATAAATCATATTAGTAAAAAAGAGCTAATTACATTATTATCATGATCTTCTAGTTAAATAATGTTGAAACCATTTAAGATCAAAGATTGTTTATTATGACTATGTGTTTCTCTGTGTTTGAATGGTGGAAATGCACTCATGCTCTCCATTACGCTTCATGTGACATTTGACCTAAATAATTGTCTTTTGCTGCCTAATGAAAGTAAGGGCATAGATAACCCACTTTTCTTTGATTTATTATAATTTCTACATTATCTTTGCCTATAAGTTTCGCTCTACCAGACATAAATTATTTCATTTGTTCTTTTGTAAGAGGGTCAACAACTACTTATGCTCTCTTGCACCACACAACCTATGGAGTGTGAGGATAACGATATCCAAAGTAATTTACATCTATATCTACTCAGCAAGTGAATTTATTTATACTATGGGAAGATGTAAAGGTGGCATGTGGGAGCTTAATTAGAAAGTAGATAATCCTATTGATGCTCAAGTCAACTGAGTCAATGCCATCAAACCCCAAAGGATCATACATTAATTGCTATTATCTTATGTTAAAATATAAATGATATGGCAATTCTTACTTGGCATTAAACTATACCTGATATAATTACTTAAAGTTATCAAGTTTGTAATTTGGGTGCATTCATTATTGTAGACCTTCCAACTCCAACTTTGGTGTTCCCTCCACCTCCACCTCTCCTTTTGTCTTGGGGTGAGTGATCAAGGCCAAGGAGGCATAAAGGGTTGAAATAATTTATGAGTGAGCCCTCTTATGTTCAATACATGCATGTCTTCAAGAAAGATTTGTTAGTTGAAGAATACAGTAGGAACTTCTCAAGTCAAAGGTCAAAGTCTTTACGAAACAAATGTGAAAGATTTATATCTCAAATCTAAAGTAAAAATTCCAAACTAAGGTATGTACTCGTGAAGTTGATTTTTTGAACAAAACCATCATTACAATTATAAAAACATATTCATGTTGAAGTTATTATGAGAAAGGCACTTCATCAACTATAGTAAAAAGGTTTATGCATATGCTATGAGGGCCAAGGAAGGAGGAAGGTTTTTAAATGTTGTGAATCAAAAAGCCAAAATTATATATCCATTCACAAAATTAATCCCTCAACCTCAAGCCTATGTTGTAAACACCATTGGCTCTAATTTAAGTTACATGTGTTAAAAAAAATTATTGCTAAGGATCTATGCCACTTACTTTGAATGTGAAATGGATACTCAATCAACTAAATAAAGATTTGGGACCACAAGATTAATCTCCTCCACCATCTGAAATGGGGTGACCCTTGGTCTCCCTTGTTACAATCATTGAATTGGAACTTGGGTATGCTTGATACCTTCAAGTTTTGTACTTACATTAAAAATAAAAGGCTCCTTATTCTAGTTGATCTTGAAAATGCACATAGTTACATTATTGATGATAAAAATAGGTTAAATGATTAGGCTTTTGTATTGATACTTATAAACACCTCCCCATCAACATTCAACGTCATTAACACATTTGATGTGAAAGTGTGGTGCATATGGTGGAACTCATAATGGAAAATTGTATCCTCAAGGATGACTTTTATGACATTGCAAGAAAATTTGGAGGAGTAGACATTGTTTGGGATATTCAATGGCTTATTTCCTTGGGGATATACTCCATTGATCATCAATAGAAGTTCCTTTCCTTTCACCAAGATGGTCATGAATACACTTTCAAAGATCTATCACTAAAATGACTTAGAATGTTGACTCTAAACATGTACGTTAAAGTTTATAAAGAAGGGTCACTTTGGCTTCATGGCTCTCTTGTATCATATTGAGGCATATTGTTCTCTACAAAACAATATTTGATGGCCTCTCTACCACCAACTTATAAGGAATTCCACTAAATGAGGGCATGGGAACATGGTTATTGATCTTGACATGTTCAAAAGGATCAAAACAATTGTTCAATTTCTTATTCAATTATAGTTCATTTTCAAGGGGGTATTGAGATTGCAAAAAGGCTTAATGGAAGAAAAAACTCCATGGAGCTAGGGATCACCACTCTGGTAAGAAACCCCTTACGGTTTGGCTTTTCTTATTGTTCTTTCCGGGGGCCGGGCCGCTTTGCCCATGAAAAACTCATTCCTTTTTAGGCTAGGAAAAATTGATCGGACTGGGCCTATTGATTCGTGTTCGGTTCATAATCAGTGAATTGCCAGGGCATATACGAAAGTTGCAGATTCCTCCGCATTGGGGGCGGCTAAACCACTTGAGATTCCTCTAGGTTCCGCATCTCCTATTCCATATACGGTTTGACTAATCCTTCTGACGCTACGACTTATGACGCATCCTTCTGACGAACGCAACAAGCGCTGAGCCTACGCTGCTAAAGCTGCTTATACTTACTGAAGCTGAAGTTAATAAGCGATACTTATGGCCAACCCATTTTAATAGATCTCTTCAACTGATTTATGGCACTCTTCAATGCCCAACAACGTAGTTCAAGTTGCTACCTTTCTTTCTCTACCTCGCCTACATTTTCTGCTTGCCAGGAGGTTTTCTCCCTCTGTGTATGTTGTGTTTGTGTGCTCCTCTCCCTCCACAGAATGCATCCCCTTGGGTTCAATAACCCACCCCTTTTCTCTCTGTCAATTGCCTTATTTTTCATGATGTCATAGTAGTCCATGGACCACACAACCCACACTACCTTAATGTTTTATGTCTTGATCTTGCTTACTATGGGGTCAAAGGACACCCGCCCCTGTCCCTTTTTTTCTAGTTAACATAGTCAACCCACTCAACCAACCAGAACTGATATTAAAACAACAATTCCATCAAGCAATCTCCTGCCTCAAGTAATGCAATCCATGTCCCTCTCTCAACTTTTTTAATTTATAAAATAATTTACATTGCATATATGAGGATAAGCAATTAGGTTATTATGATCTACTTGTTCTAAATCAAATGTCAATAAATGAGAATTTGAAGGATATTTGTCTCCAAGGGAAAAAATATGTCCTTTATTAGGAAGCTTAGATTTGAAGAATCTCTAATGTTGATATGGAAAAAGGAGACTAGGCCAAATTGTCTATGATATTATAGCTTTGAGAAACCCTTGTATGTAGGTTGTGTGTAGCCCTACATAAGGGAAACCTGTGCACATGAAGCATGGAGTCAATAATTGGTCAAGAGATTTGAAACTAGACATAAAACGAAGGGTGGGTATGATCCTCATTGGTAGTTTTAGGAATAGACATTCCATACATTTAAGTGTGGTTTTCAAGGTGCATGTCATTGGGATTCATGATTGTATGTTCAGAAGAAGGATCTAGCATATGATTTACTAAAGGGAGCATAATAGGAAGGTGTGTCATGACCATTGGTCACTAAAATTTTGTTAAGCAGAGGAATTTGGAAATATTGTGAGCGGTGGAGAGTTAGGGTCCCTTTTTAAGTAGTGAGCTTTCTTGAGCAAGGGATTGTCATTCTAGTTAACCCATAAGTCTTGAATTTTATGAAACTTTATAATTTTAGGGCAATGATAAGTGTAGTGGTCATATGTCCCACCAATAACACAAAGGTAATTAGTCTATGACTAAATGGTTTGATCGTAATTGTTGTTGTGGGTATCACAAGGGTAATTTCTAGTCTTGATTAGGGTTTCCCATAACATGATTAGGGTAATTTATAGTTTGCCCCATTTCCCTTAGTTTTAGTTATTTCTTCTTTTCATCTTTCCCTTAATTGGTGGGTGTTGATTAAGTTAAATTGGTGGATTCTACTATGCAAAAATATAACCAAATGTGGAGGAAGAGATGGCCAAGTTGATATTGAATAACAATAAGGATTAGAGAGGTAAGGTAGAGGGTTAAGTTAGAGGTATTAGGCTTATTTGAATGGGGTAGTTGCAAGTGTTATGGCCATAAAATGATGTACCATGTATGCCATAAGAGGTACTAGCCCCATTATAAGGTGGTTAATATGACCGTAATGGTTTTCATATTCACTGGTGTTAGAGAACTTGAACACGTGACCAAACTCTTGATTTTTTTCTTGCAAATTATGATATGGAATCTTCCAATAGAGTAAAAAATTCAAAGAGAAATGAAGATTATCCTTTGCAACTCTACTATGATGCATTAATAATATGTCATTGTTCCAAATGGAGTAATGAAAAACAATAAATGATGCATTTTTTATAACATCACAAACATAAAAAATGACTCTAGCTTGTTATTTTCCATTTCTATTGTTGCATTCCTCATAGGACCTATAGATTACACACAAATGCATACCTTAAAGTCTCACCCATAAAAATTTAGCATTGTAAGTCAACCATCAAAATATTAACTACTACATATGGTGTATAAATTTGATAATTAATTTCAACGATATGGATGAAATGAACTTTATCATAGGAAATTACTAAATAATTGTCAATTTTTTGTCATTTTTCATCCCTGATACCCTGAATTTCTTTGGATTTATAACACTATTTGATGTTTTTTGGAATTTTGACGCATGTTCAATAAACTATTTTGAACACATGGAGCTTGGTCGTGACCCACCAATACCCTGTTTCCTAACACCGTAGTCCAATAGGTGCCACTGCTATGTCAACAATATTCATCTCATGGGTGGTTTGGCATCTTAGGGCTTGATTATGCTTGCTAAGATGTAACAAGTGGCAAGAAGTAAACCAAATATTAGTTTACTACCTTTTAATCATGTTCATTTAATATCACATTATTCTTATCCAATTAACAAGATGGAAAAGTAGTAATATGTATTTTTCGTAATAGGAAATTGGCTGATGTGAGATGGAAAGGGCAATGCGTGTATGAGAAAATATACATAGTACACATATATCATAAGATAAAATAGTTGCACAATACTAATTTCACTACAAAGTGGGGGTGCTTAAGTGGTTTGTATGAAAATATAATGCAAAAAGTGAGAATGTGAAATGAAGAAGCTACATACAACATGAGAAAAAGAAGTCCAAACCCCATAGTCGGACGTCACTCTAAGAGGAGGATGTAAAATATAAGTAGATCCAACAAATTTAAAGTGGAAATATGCAATGAGAAATGTGTCTCATAGTTTGTTGGATTCAAGATCTGTTTGATCTACTAGCATTTGATGCTGATGGAAAATAATAATCATTATGTAGTAAGATTAATTTTTGGTATGAGTGAATCTCTACTACGAAGTTATTTTATGTGACCAGTTAGGTTGTATGATGGTTGGTCCTTACTAGTTCCACCTAGAGCTACCTACTTGACTAGGTCAAGGTACAAACTAGTCCATGGCATTATAAGGGTCCTCCATTATTTTGTCGCTTTATAAACTTCTTGAAGTGAGATCTGTCGGGCCAAATAGGCATTGATGGAGTTTTATATAGGTATATGATATACATTGAGGTATTTTTCTTGCTTGATAATTCACAGTGAAAATATACTTGGTTGTATTAATTTTTCTTAGCCCAATCTAATCCTTTGCCACAAATGACTTCCCCACAACACATGATCATCAACCATAAGCCATATCTCTTCCTCTACTCTATTCCCACATAGTGGTGCATAAAATCATATTATCTATCTTCTATTAGATGCCATTCGATGCACTATGATTAATCATCACTTCCTTTGCACTCTTCTTGCATAGTCCTATTTAATCCTTTGCCTCAAGTTCCTTCCCCATAACACAATATTGTCAACTATTAGCCATCACTTCCTCTACTCTATTCCCACATAGTGGTGCATAAAATCACATTAAATATCTTCCTTAAGAATCCATTCAATGCAATATGATTAATCATCACATCCTTTTCTCTCTTCTTGCATAATTCTGCATATCCATACCAATATTTGAATCGTCCATTAAACCATTTGATACACTACCAAGTTTTGAATAACCTTCTACCAAGTAATTTTCCTCTATACTACTATAAGTGTGAAGCTAGTGATGATATAAAACATACTTCTTGTAATATTATAGCTAGAGAAATACAGTGAAATATTAAAACATGAACTAGCTACAACAAAAAAATAAACATGCAATCTGAAAACTCCAGAAGAACAACTAATTTAGAACATTGTTGAGCAGAACTAATAGAGTTGAGCCATTTTATTAAATATCCAATGGGAATATGAGTACAAAATATAATGGAATGTGTGCACCTAGGCTTGCTAAAGAAAGCAGGCAAAACCAAGTTGAGAATGAAGAAAACTCCATGCTGAAATGGCTCACTCTCTGTACGCTCTACCCATAAAATTACTGTTGATGTTGTTGGAGGAAAATTGATATTTGAGGCCTTAAATACGCTCCAAATATTCCAAAAAATTAGAGAGAGGCTTCTTACACCCCAACTAATAAAGCCCAAAAATACTTTGGGCTAATTCTAGCTAACCTGGAATGCCTAAAATAGTGTGAAAATCCCAGCTAAACCAACAATTTTCCCTGCTATAAGAATGAGAATTTCAGGCTCGAATATTGCTCGAAAAATTCTAAAAAATTAGGACAATGCTCCCCAACCTAGGACCAAAAAAAACCATAAATATTTTGGGCTAATTCCAGCCTGCCATAATTACCCAAAATTATGTGAATTTACCCACTGTTCATCTTTGCATCCCACCAAAAAAACTACAACTGCTCCACCCAAAATACTCCACCAAATAACTGAGAGATAAATGAGAAAATAGCTTGTGAAATAGTAGAGTGAGTTTTAGCTATTTATGGTACAAACCTGCTTGACAACTTCTCAAAAAATTGGTTTAGAAAAACCCCAGATTAGGCCTTAAGAAGAATTCGGCCCACACAAATACAACAGTCTCGGGCTCTGAACTCCATAATGAAATTCGTCCTCCTTCAAGTGAAATTTATGAAATTCTTTAGGCAAATTTCCCCTATAATTTCCTCCTCCAAGCAACTATATTTCTACTACCACGTCCTCCTGAAAATTTCGTCCCACTTGTTGCAGAGATGAAATGACTCACAAAATTTAGGAAAAGAAATATCTAATAGGCTCCAAATTTCTCTCCTAGGGTGACACTCTAGGTTCACCGAAAGAGAGTTGGGATTTTCTGCTTGGAAATCCTTGTGTTAAACAACATTGGTTGACTTGGCTCAAAATTTCAAGAAAACATTCCAAATTAGAAATGAAATGCCAAAATAGAATGACTAAAATAAGGCTCTAGTCTTCCTTTTATGGTTTCTTTCCCTTCCTCATTACCATGGTTCGATTTCTCTCCCACTATGCTTTAATACCATGGTTTGATTTCCATTTTGGTAATCTCCACAACTTATCTTCACTTTATTTTTTCTTCTTTTCCCAAGTCCCAACCATTTCCTTTTCTCCAAAATTTATTTAATATCTCCACAACTTATTTCTCCTAGTTTCATTTATCTAAATATATATTAATCACAAAATTGCAAAATTGGGATATTCCTTGTCAAAATTTTTAATTGGGGACATGATAGTCCTCCCCACCAAAAATTGCTTGTCCTAAAGCAATGGCTGAACAAGTTTCCTCCCTAACTACTGATCACCATTGTAACCACCAACAATAATAGGGTTCCAAATGTACACTAAGTCATCCCCAATCTCAACGCTCTCTCGACATGAAGGAATCCCTTGATACCAAGATCTCAATCCATCATAATCAATGTGAAGCACACCTTGCTCCACTCACTATCCAACTAGATATAGGTACCAGAAGCCCTCTACATACTATCAATAATTAGAGAATTATGATAATGTAGGACTCTTTCCAACTTTCTATGAAGATACCCTACTGAGTAGTCCACCTCATGCACTCCAAGAGTAAACTCATGAAGACACAACACAATCCCCATGGGGATTAAGTATTTCCCGCATGAAATTCCCCTAATATCCTCCTACTGACCAACCTACCACGATGGTGAAGTCCCCCGCACCAATAGAAAACCACAAAGACCCAATGGAAGATCTAAATGATCTCCCCTTGTAGGAAACACATCACCCCTAAGGGTAGTTGAACTGTGAAATCCTATGATGCCTGAATCCCATGCCAGTCTTAGAAGGGTGCCACCATGTTGATGTTGTACCACTCTGAATATGAAATACTACCCATCTTGCATAGACTGTATCCTCCTCTCCTAGGACCTGATGGTGAAAAATCTGTGAAGGCCAAGCTCATCCTACCCTGACATCTCCATGATATCAATGTCTAGCCATCTACTGCCAATCTTAGTCCAGAGCAGTAACAAGTAAAACTAACATTTCCATGTGTCGAAGGCCTCAATTCTCCCTCATATTTCATACCAAGAGTGAGTTGAGTCACTCTCTACCTTGATCCCACTCATCATTAAATAGAGTGATCAATCATCCGACCGAATGCTTGGATCCCATAGCCATATTGGTTGTGGAAAAGCCCTCATAATTGCTGGCACCAAATCATACCACATCTCATGACCCTGCATGTAATCAATATATGTACTCCATACATCATGAATTAGTTTGGTGTTTGCAATATTTTCCTGTGCCTGCCAAACTACACTGTGAAATATGTTATCATGTCTCTTGTAGGTGCTGCCCAAAACTGCCAGGATTATAAACTTCCACCTACAAGATGGGTCCACCAACCACTGTATGTTATTTTGAGACATCTCAGATTGTCTTGCCCAATAGGCGCCATGCATCCCCCTAAATATGGCCTCAAGGGTGGAGCATGTGCTACCCCTGTAGTAGATCAGACCATCCCCAAGCTTGCACCTATCGAATCACACCCTAATCATATGCCACGACTAGAAATCCTCTCTCCCGATGCATTGTGTTCTGTCAAACTATCTCAGATGAACCTACTCGGTCTTGTTGCTCATGATGAGGGCATCAAGAGACAATATTCAAGTCCCCTGTGTTAGTGTGAAATGTTGGAGAGTGATAAATGGAAGCTCACAGTCATCCCTGTGATCAACTTTCTCTCGACATATGGGTGTGCCAAACCTAATGGTGTGCTTGATGTCCTTGTCGGGAGATCTCTCTGGTGGAAACACTCCAACAACTTGCTATGCATCGTCATGCTCTGTTGTACATAAATACACACCCCTACACTCCTCTGCATATCATTGAACTCTGAGGCACAACTCTGTGCACCACTGGATACCAATGATCACTGCCATACCACACTGTACCATATGGAATCCCATATGTGTCAATGCATATGCCACTCCACTAGCAAAATCAATGTGGTGTAAGTTTCTCCTCCCACTCCATGGTGAAAATCCACACACCACAACACACTGCCATGCATTTATCTGCTCACCTACAAACCACTACTTGATGTTGCATGCTCCTACATTCCACTAGTACGTGTCGGCCTGCACCTTGATGGTATCGCCACTTCCACTGTCGCATCACCATACCCTCTGATGTATGGGCCTCAACTCCAAAATTTCCTTGAGAGACAAGAGAGATGAATCCCCCTATGTACTAGTGGCAATGACACCACTGTGCTGCTTCTCCATGACCAATGTGCCCCACATAACTAGGGAGAACCCTTGGCCCCATACAAGGCAATATCTGGTTCCCTACCAATGCCACTTCCTCTGAAAAAATACTACCAAAATATGTTGATAATATTGTGGCTCCATGCACAATCAACATGCTCAAACAACATGCAGAGCCTACCATCTCCCCTGTCAACCCAACCTGTCACTAATGTTGATGGAGATATGAAAGTGTGTGGATGCTCAGTCACTGGATTTGTCACACCACCAATGCCCTCACTAGCCACATACATGATGTGGTGGGGAATCCCACCTGGATCCCAACAATCGTCATCATGCCTCTCATGTATATGGTAGGAAGCCCCTCTTGGATCCTAATGCCAACTTGGGCCTTAGTATCACTAGTGTCTGGAAGATCCTGTTGAGTTTTACTCCCAAGTATCACTGTCCCCATAAATATAGCCCACTCCACAAGGTACCAACTCAAAATATCACGCCATCCAACCCCAAGGGCAAGGTCAAAAGCATGTGTACCCGTACACGCAATAAATCCAACTGGAAAACATTGCACACTATGCAAATCATGTTGCCTCATCTCACAATCGTTGTCAACACATGAGATTTGTGTAGGTAGCTTTTTGCCTCTCTCTCCCCAATGTGCATAGGTAACCTAACAATGTTATCATCCCTACCTATGTATGCCTAAAAAGGGCTTCTGTGACTCTTCAATATGTGCTCCTCTAACTGTACCATTAGGGAATCCAACCGTTCCCCAAGACAAGTCAGCTTGGTCATTGTCTTGGCACAAACTGCTCCCATGCCATCCAGCTCCTTGTTCTACTACAGGATGGTCTCTCAGAGTTTCATGGCCTTCTTTTTCAATGCTAAAAAGCCAACCCAACGCTGATGAATTGGTTGTGGGCTGGTAACATCTATAAACTCGGTCATAAATTTGGGTACCTTTATGTCTCTTGGAACCTCATCAATTGGGGATATGTCTCCTGACACCTTATCAATGGTGGGTAACTCTGTGTCCCCTAGCACCTCATCAATGGATGTCTGCTCAACTACCTCCACTAATGTGTCAACTGGGGCTTCCAAAAAAAACTCCAACAGGGATGGCTCTTGTGTTACACTAGGCGTATCCAAGTGCTCCTCACAATCCTGCATGCCTTCAGTCTCTTGCTCAACGTCCTCCTCAGACTCAATGTCAGTGTACCTATGCCCTAAGCCCCATGATAGGAAGTAAGATCTCCTCTTGGTCCCACCATCTAAGTACTCTCATCCCGCCCACTCCTCTTGAGGAGGTTGGGTGCCCTGATTCACCTGACTTTTCCCACATGGTGTAAGTGGCTTTATTCCCATGGCATGCACACCTCTATTGCCTCTATTATAAGGATGAGGAAAAATTGGTTTTATTCCCTTACTGATACACAATTGAGCTAACATCTGTATCATCTCTTCATTGTTTCTAAGCATCTCCTCCATGATTTCTTGTCAACTCCTCCCCTTTTTCTCCATTGTAATATCCAAAAATTTCACCAATCATTGTGCATGCATGCCTACACCTCCATGATTTTACTAGCTTCCCCACAACTAGCCAAGATCATGCTATGATACCACTGTAATATTATAACTAGAGAAATATAATGAAATATCAAAACATGAACTGACTACAACAAACAAATAAACATGCAACTAGAAGACTCCACAAGAACAACAAATTTAGAACATTGTTTAGCAGAAATAATAGAGATGAGCCCGCATATTCCACCTATAACCCCCAGTCAATTTCATCTGTTTCATTTCAACATTTACTATTTTTAGTATTTTTCGAGTCCTGAACTTCTAGAGCAGTTTTGACTCCCTAAACGACGTTTTTTTTGGGGTCTGCGGCAGGTCCATAGCTAAAGGCAAGGGCATATGGTGAAACTTGTCATGCTCAGAGAGATATTTCCAACAAGGTATCATATGCGCCAAATGAAGATAATATGACCAAGTTACGACCCCGGGAAGTTGACTGCCCAACTAACCCCAATGGGGCCCATAAACTCTTGGTGTTACATCTCCTGGGGTTAGGTTCTTGGTTGTTTAGGGTTTTCTCCTGTTTTCAATTAATAAATAGTCCCTTGAGCCTCATTGTAACAAAATTCATAGGCATGTATCCGCCACATCTCTTATTAAAGACAAGCTACCATCCCCCGAGCTATCTTATTTCCATTCTATTTGTAAGAATAGTTCAATATTTTTCTATTAATGAAATGAAGTGTTTTTCTGCTGCATCTCTGTGTCTATGATTATATCTGCAAGTTGTTGCATTCCTGTTTAAGCACAAATCAGTGGTATCAAAGTGGTCTTCTCTTTCTTTGTTTTATTTGCATGTCCCCAACGAGGTCACGGTATAAGGAGTTAGGGCTTGATCTGGTTGAACCATTACAAAATTTGCCTCACAAAACTTGAAGACCTCCCATGGTGGAAGAAAAGAAAGACGAGGGGGGAGGAGATCTTTTCAAAATGTTGCTTGAGGAAGCCCTCGAGTGATAGAGGGACGTGATGATGGATAACTTTTCCTAGATCCTTCGAAAACTACCCATAGGTAATGCATCTTCATCCAACAACCTCTCTAGAGGTGCTAATCCTTTTAAGGTACAAGTTAACTTTGATATTCCCATATTTAAAGGCCTGGTAGATGTAGATGTTGTAGATAAATGGTTAAATCTGTTGGAAGGATATTTTTTAGTTCATGACTTTTCCAATCAGGAAAAGATTACTTTTTCACTTCTCAAAGCCACCCCACATGTCAAGGACTGGTGGGAAACCTACTGTGAACAAAAGAACGAGAGTGAACCCTCACTGTTTTTAGTAGCACGCACTTGGAATTCTTTCCCAGACGTCATCAAGGAACAATATTACCATTTCGGGAGCTATTAAGACAATTACATAAAGTGGACCACACTACGACAGGGAAAGAACCAAGATGTGCCAGAGTTCACAATTATTTTCCATACCCTTCATACGAAGTTGGGTATCAAGGATACTGAGCGAATTTGGTGCTCAAGTATCGCGACTGTCTACACAAGTACATCTAGGACGAGATGGAATTCCTGGACATTTCCTCACTCGGAACGACGTATCAGTACGTTGTCAAGGTTGAGCAGAAGTTTAAATAGAAGAAGAGGGACTTTGGATTTGTGAATCCAAAGCAAGGAAAAAGCACGTCCAAACCATAGAACAAAGGACCTAACCAAGGTAGGGCTACCAGGACAAATTTCCAAATCTGTAAGCAAAGAACAACACCACAAAGATGAATAAGGACACGAGAAAATGGTGTGAGTTCCATAAGAGCTCCACTCACAATACAAGTGAGTGTTGGGCCAATCATTCATTGGTGGCTGAGCTGAAGGCTTCCAAATTAGACGCAGATTTTGACTCTAAATCAAAAATCGATAAGGGAACTGGAAAAGGGAAGTAGATCATTGATGCAAAGCCCAGTGCCACCATGGCCACCACCAAGATCTATAAGATTGAGCCTGAAGATCCATAGGAGGGGGAATGCCTCTTCCACTCACAAATGTGGGTGAAGGGTTCTCCGCTATAGTTCATTGTCGACATCGGGAACCAAAAGAACCTAATTTCAGTAGAGGTCATGAAGTAGCTGATCCTAAAGACTACAACACATCCACAATGGTACACCATTGGGTGGCTTCACCAAGGACAAGATCTTCCCGTTAGCCAACAGTGGCACCTTCCCTACAGCATCAAGCCCTTCACGGATGAGGTATTGTGTGACGTTTCTCCTCTTGCATTTTGTGATGTATTGTTAGGAAAACCATACTTGTGGATGCGACATGTTGTATATGAGTCTAGACCTCGCTCTGTGATGATTACTTTTCCTAATAAGTTGTACAAGATATCGGAGGTAGCCCCGCCTACGACCATCTCTTTGATCATTACAAAGCAATGCATTAAGATCATTTCCTAGACCAGGAAATTTGTTTTCCTTATGATTTGCCCCCAGGGAAAGAAAAAGGTTGTGAACACGGCTTCCAGGCAGGGCTCCTCTGCACAACAGTAACAGATGGACAAGGTCGTGGAGGAGTACAGGGATATTTTCACCTCACGCATAGGGGTACCTCTGCACTGTCAGGTCAAGCACTCCATCGATCTGACCCTAGGTGTGCCACTTCCCAATGGACCGATCTATCGATGCTCTGTTATGGAGAATGATGAGATCAAGAGGCAGATTCAAGAACTATTACAGAAAGGGCACATCAGGCCAACCTCAGCACCTTTTGGGAGCCCGATTGTATTGGTACAAAAGAGGGATGGGACCTGGAGGCTCTATATTTACTATCGAGCGCTGAACAAGATAGGTCCGGAATAGGTACCCAATCCTGCAGATTGATGACCTTCTAGACCAGCTCAAGGGGTCCAAATATTTTGGCAAGATTGACTTGAAGTTGGGTTATCACCAGGTGCCTATCAAACCTTCCGATGTGTGGAAGACTACTTTCAAATCTAAGGAGGGCCATTTTGAATGGTTGGTCATGCCATTCAGATTGACTAACACCCCTGCAACCTTCATGAGACTGATGGACGACATCTTGCGACCCTTCACCAATGCATTCGTGGTGGTGTATTTAGATGACATCTTGATCTTTAGCTAGTGTTGGGACAGCACATCCACCATATTCGACAGGTCCTTCAAACCCTACGATAACACAAGTTGTGTTCTAACTTGGAGAAATGCACCTTTGGCCTGACCCAAGTTCAATATCTGGGGTACATCATTGATGAGAAGGGTATACACATGGACCCATCCAAGATACAAGTCATTCGGGTTTGGCCAGCCCCAACCACTCTAACAGAGCTCCACAACTTTTTGGGTCTTACCAATTTCTACCGTAGGTTCATGTTGGGGTTCTCTCATATCACTTGGCCTTTAAGTCAAGTCACCAAGGGTAGAGTGAAAGAATTTTTTTTTTGGGTCGGAAACCCAACAACAAGTGTTCTTTGAGTTGAATAATCGCTTTTGTTCTGCACCAGTGCTCACATTACTAGACTTGCAACAACCATTTGAGATTGAGACAGATGCCTCCGATTATGCTATTGGTGCGGTTCTTACTTAGCATGGGCATCTAGTGGCTTACCACAATGAGACACTTTCAGCTACAGTACGAAAGTGCCCCACTTATGACAAAGAAATGTATTCCATTGTGTAGGCCTTCCTTCAATGGAAGCATTACATTCTGGGGAAGGAAACGGTCATCCAAACAGACCACCGACCTCTATAGTTCATATGAACACAAGGGAAGTTGCAGAACGATCACCATAAGAAATGGTACACCTATTTGCAATAGTTCCATTTGAACATTAAATATAAGAAGGGCAACACCAATAATGCCTCTGATTTCCTCAGTTGACCACCGGTCATGGCGCTAATCACTGTGCTCGACTCCTTTGGGCGTGAGACATTGGGGTGGCCGCATCTTTACAAGAGTGATCCCTAATTCGAAATCATATACCAGACACTCCTAGAAGGGAAGCAAGTTCCAAATTTTCACCTTCAAGATGCACTATTATGCCACCTAGGACACATCTATGTTCCTTTAAATGAGCGTTGCAAGATGATTTTGGAGGCACATTACAGTTGGGTCAATGGACATTTCAGAGTAGAGAAACAATGGCGGTATTGTAGAAGTATTTTTATTGGCCGAAAATTCATCAAGATGTTGGGAAGTACATTAGGTACTGCACCGCTTGTGCCATTGCCAAACCAGCCATCAAGAAGCAAGGCCTGTAGTCTCCTCTACCTACTCATAATTGACCTTGGGAAGTTGTCTCCATGGATTACATGTTAGGCCTTCCTTCTACTAAGCACAACAATGAATGCGTTTTCGTGGTCGTCGACAGATTCTCTAAGATGGCCATCATGGTGGCCTGCAAAAAGAGTATCACAGTAGAGGGCACTACTAAGCTCTTCTTTGAATGAGTGTGGGTGCACTTTGGGATCCCACGATCCATTGTCTCAGATAGGGACAACAAATTCTTGAGTGAATTTTGGGCAAGTCTTTCGTCGATGCTGGATACAAAACTTACTAAGTCCACGACTTTCCGTACCTAGACTGATGGCCAAACAGAGGTTGTCAACAAGATGATCGTACACATTCTATGCATGTACAACTCGAAGCATCCATACACATGGGATGAAAGTCTCCCCTATGTCCAACATAGCTACAACAGAGCTCTCCACAACTCAACAGGCCATAACCCATTTCAGGTAGGGTTGGGATTTCAGCCATTATGCCCCACTGATCTGGCCATACAATTTGCAACCACTTAAGTAGATTTGGCTCACATTCAATCCGAAGTTGAATGGGCTAACAGATTCATTGAGCACATTCAACACATTCGCTAGTAGGTCCATGATATATTGGACATGACCAATGTTAAGTGCAAGCAAAACCATGATCAACATCGAGTGCCACACAAGTTCCAAGTGGGTGACAAAGTTTGACTACATTTGCAGAAGGAGCGCCTTGATGGACCCCACCACAAGATTCACCAAATCCAATATGGGCCATACACCATCACCAAGGCCATCGGTGATAATGCCTTCGAGCTTAACATCCCACCATTCCTTGGTCTGCACCTAGTGTTCAATGTAGATCGCCTTCGACCATACTTTCCACCTTTATTGGACACATCTGACATTGCAGAAAAACTCACACTAACATAGCTCAACCCATATTGCATGGAAATAACCACAACTGATCAGATCATGGACACACAGATCAAGAACAATCGCCCATAGAGGATACAACTATATCGAGTTGTCAAAACAGGCCAACTCCTTCACCAGGGCAAGTGGTTCACCAGGGACTAGGTTCAACAAAAATTTCCTCACCTCGTGGAGGCTTTGCACGTAATGGGGACCATTGCTTCCTAATGGGGGAGGAATGATCTAGGTGGATATTGGTGGCCACCTGCCTATTCCACCTAGACTCCCCAGTCAGTTTCATCTGTTTCCTTTTTCGTTTCAGCATTTACTATTTTTAGCAGTTTTTTGGGTCTTGAACTTCTGGAGCAATTTTGACCCCCTAAACAACGTTTTTTGGGGTCCGCGGAAGGCCCATAGCCTTAGGTAAGGGAATGCAACAAAACTTGTAGTACTCAGAGAGACCTTTCCAACAAGGTATCGTACATGCCAAATGGAGACAATATGACCAAGTTACGGCCCTAGGAAGTTGACTGCCCAACTTACCCAACGAGGCCCACAAACTCTTGGTGTTACATCTCCTAAGGTTAGGGTTTTGCTTGTTTAGGGTTTTCTCATGTTTTCCAATAATAAATAGGCCCTCGAGCTTCATTGTAACATAGTTCAGAGGCATTTATCCACCACATCTCTTCTCAGAGATAAGCTACCATCGTCTGATCTATCTTATTTCCATTATGTTTGTAAGCATAGTTCTGTATTTTTCTATTAATGAAATGAAGTGTTTCTATTGCATCTCTATGTTTATGATTATATTTGTAAGTTGTTGCGTTCCTGTTTAAGCACGGATCACCAGCGCAAGCCCAAAGAAGAATTTGGCCCACACAAATGCAATAGTTTCAGGCTTTGAAACTCCATAAGGAAATTCATCCTCCTCCAAGCGAAATTCTTGCAAATTCTTTAGGCATATTTCCCCGACAATTTCCTCCTCCAAGAAACTATATTTTTGCTACTACATCCTCTTGAAAAATGCATCCCACTTGTTGCATAGATGAAATGTCTCACAAAATTTAGGAAAATAAATATCCAATCAACTCCAAATTTCTCTCCTAGGGTGACACTCTAGGATCACCGAAAGAGAGTTGGTATTTTCCACTTGGAAATACCTATGCTAAACAATACTGGTTGAATTGGCTCAAATTTTCAATTAAAAACTCCAAATTAGAAATGAAATGCCAAAATAGAATGATCAAAATGAGGCTCTAGTATTCCTTTTATGGTTGCTTTCCCTTCCTCATACCATGGTTTGATTATTCCATGGTTCAATTTCCATTTTGGTAATCTCCACAACTTATCTTCACTTTATTTTTTCTTCTTTTCCTAAGTCCCAACCATTTCCTTTTCTCCAAAATTTATTTAATATCTCCACAACTTATTTCTCCTAATTTTGTTTATCTAAATATATATTAATCTCCAAAATTGCAAAATTGGGAATTTCCTTGTCAAAATTTTTAATTAGGGAGATCTGGTCTCACATGCTCAACATCTATGGTTACCTTGTGTGATTAATATTTAAATGTAGCTATTCATGAATGCGTTAATGTTGAAAATGCAACAAGAAAATCCTAATTTAATTTGTCCTTGAATTAAATTAGGAATTAGATTGTAATTCCATATCTCATGAAAACTTGTAATAGTTAACTAAGTTGATTTGACTTAGTTAGCTTAGTTAAATTCGAGTTGGGAGTCTAACTAGAGTCATGTAGACTGTCTCCTACAATTAGGAGCACTAGTTGAGTTTATTTTTAGTTGTAATTATTTAATTCATTCTAACTGAGTTAAATTCAGTTAAACTAGTTCCAACTGATGGAAGAATTAATGGGAGATCAGAAACAATGGGGTGTAACGAGCAGCAGTGGGGTGTAACCAACATTGGTGTGGTGTAACTTACCGTAGTGGGGTGTAACTTACTACAGTGGGGTGTGACTCACTGTAGTGGGGTGTGACTTATTGTAGTGGGATGTAACTTACTGTAGTGGGGTATGACTTATTGTAGCGGGGTGTAACTTAATGTAGTGGGGTGTAACCAGCACTGATCAGTAAATTGAAGATTCACTCATAATTAACTCATGCATGCGAGATCAGAGAAAGACCCAATTGAGCTTGGATTTCAGGGATAGTGTACTATCAATTGTATCATCATCCAAATTGTATATGTGGTGCATGAAATCAGAGGAAGGCCTATGAGGATCGTGTAATTCATAATTGTGGTATTTCCCAGTTAAATATGGGCTAATTCCCAAGGGAAGAACGCAAGGAAATAGGAGCTTGGCAGACAATAGAACTGGCTAAGCATTGTCTTGAGCTTGTCTGGGAAGTAGTGAGAGATAGAGATAGTGCAGAGGTTGCTCGGTCTTGAGTAAGGCATTGTAATATTCTCATGTTTTCTGACTAATCAAATATACATATAGCAGGGGCTTTTAGCTGTGGTTTTCCCTAGGAAATCATTGTGTAATGTGTTGATTGAATTCTTTCTCTTGTATGCTTCGTGATTTCACGACCGTTAATTGTTTTTGCAGTTAGTAGAGTAGATTCAAGTCTATTGTTTTAGTAAATTACTATTAGCAGTTTGAATATACAAGAAATTTCTACATGGTATCAAAGCTAAAATCACTACAGAAGAGGAGAATATGATTTTTTATTTTGCAGGAGAAATCGAATTTGCAGTATCATAATTCAGAGCCAGTAGGATGTCGTTATATAGATTGAGACTCGAATATGCCCTTGTGGGAGTTCGAACTATATTTCTTGGAAGAACTGGATGGAGGTAGTGTTGGAAGACAACATGCTGAAGGAATTCATAGACAAAGGTATTCCTAAGCCAAATGATGCTCAGGATCTGGAAGAGTGGATAAAGTGTGTGGCAAAGGCGAGAAGGATTATCCTAGAAGGAGTTCGAGATCATATTATATCAAACCTCCATGGTAAGGAAACTCCATTTGCAATGTGGAAGGCCTTGAAATACCAGTTTCAAAACAATAGTGACCACAAGAAGTTGGAACTGAAGGACAAACTCAAAAAGATCAAGATGGAGAAAGGAAACTCAATACCAAAGTACTTGACAAAGTTCACCCAATGTCGGGATGAGATTGGAAGTGTCGGTGTTATTGTTGTTGAAGTCAATACGATGAGCCTAACACTTCTAGGCCTTCCTAAGAGCTGGCACAGTTACCAAGACTCAGTTAATGGGAGGGAGAAGCTACCAAAGTGGGAGAAATTGTGGTTTGACTTGGTACAAGAAGAGATTTGGCAGAGCACGAGAGATGAATCCTCATCTAAGAAAGATGATGAGTAGAATTGTGCCTTATCTAGAAAGGCGAAGAAAGTGAAGGGGAGTTCATCTGATTCCAAATTAGATTCCAGTAAGGGTGGCAAGAAGAAGGACTTGTCAAAGATTAAATGTTTTCACTGTCACAAGCTAGGACACTATGCCACAAAGTGTCTACACAAGAAGTTTTGTAAGAAGCCCTTAGGAGGACCGACAAGTGAAGCTCTTGCTTCACAATTTGAGCTAGATTTCACCCTCGTTGCTTGCATGGTGACATCGGTGATGGACAGTGTGTGGTACCTGGATAGTGGAGCCTCATTCCATAATATCAACAACAAAGAGTTCTTCATTGAATTGGAGGATAAGGACCTCCAAATGCACATCGAGATGGGAGATGATGGGAGGTATAACACGATCGACATCGATATTGTTAACTTTAAGAGGGATTCTAGTTCTCCTCTCACATTAAAAGATCTCATGTATGTTCCAGGTTTAAAGAAGAATTTGGTTTCAGTTGCCATGTTGGAGTACCGTGGCTACGATGTGATATTTAGCAAGGGAAAGGATTTCCTTCGTCACATAGCCTTAAGATAGGTGAAACAGATCGAGTTTCGGGTGAGGAAACTCTGCAAATTATATGTAGATGATTGCACTGCTTTGAGCACTAAAGTAGAGAAGGTGCAAAGACGAGACATTGGTGAGTTGTGGCATAGAATATTGGGTCACTTGCACCACATAGCTTTGAATATCATGCAAAAAATTTCTACAGGACTTCCCAAGGGTACACTAGAGAAGAGAGACACATGCAAAGGGTGTACATTGGGGAAGTACACCAAAGCTTTCTTTCAGGATAAAGGTAGTCGAGCACAAGCGATTCTTGATAGATTTCACTCATATGTGTGTGGACGTTCTTGACAACCTCCATGGCCACGCATAAGTATTATGTAGTATTTGTTGATGATTTTTCTCGTAAGTGTTGGATTTTCTTCATGCAGAAGAAATATTATACATTTGCTAAGTTTTTTGAATTTAAAGCACTTGTCGAGAAAGATACTGGCAGGAAATTTAAATCTCTTAGAAGCGATAATGGTAGAGAATATGTGTCGAATGAATTCAATAACTTCTGTTCATCAGAAGGCATTCTACAGGAGTTAATAACACATCATAAGCCACAACATAATGAGGTGGCTGAAAGGAATAATAGAAGTATTTTGGGAGTTGCACGAGTGATGTTACATGATCAGGGTCTACCGTTACACTTTTGGGGTGAAGCATGCAACACAATTGTTTATTTGCAGAACAGAAGCCCTCATAAAATTCTCGGGATGAGTACACCAGAAGAAGCTTTTTCAGGTAAGAAACCAAATGTGGCACACTTTAGGATCTTTGGTTCATTAGTCCCTGTCATGTTACCAAGGATGCACAAAAAAAATCTAGAGCCAACAGTTCAGTTGGGCATATTTGTGGGGTAAACTCGTACACATCACAACTATTGGGTGTACCTTCCATCCAATAGGATGGAAATGGTTCATAGAGATGTGAATTTTGATGAAGAGAAGGCCATGGTATGTTCCCTTGGGAGGGAGCTTCAGTTACATTGAGATGAGGAGTTTTTAGCTCCAAAGGAGGAACCTAAGGATGATGTGGAGCAACCACATGCAGAGGAGAAGAGAGTGGAAGAGCCCACTCATGTAGAGACTTCTAGAGATGGAAGGAAGTGCACCAGTGGGGCTGACAGATTGATGCATGATTGTATAGAGAATTTGGGAGCACCCACATCACAGTGCAAGCATAGGAGGTCCCTAGATTGGTACACTGTCTACATGGCTCCGATGAGCGAGAGTGTAGAGGTTGAGCCATCCTCATTTGAGGAAGCAGAGGAACAACCAATATGGGTTGATGCCATGGTTGAAGATTATGACTCCATTATCAGAAACAATGTTTGGGAAGTGGTCCCAAGACCAGTAGACAAGTCAATGGTGAGTTCCAGATCGATTTACAAGGTAAAGAAAGCAACAGATGGGAGTGTGGAGAAACACAAGGCCAAATTTGTGGCCAAAGGATTCTCCAAAGGATTCTCTTAGGTGGAGGGAATTGATTACAATGAGACCTTTTCTCCAGTAGCAAGGTACTCTTCAATCAAATCTATTCTAGCACTGTCAGCACAGATGAGATGGTAGATACATCAGATGGATGTGAAGACAACATTCCTCAACGACATGATTGAGGAAGTGGTGTATATTGAGAAACTGAAAGGATTTGATACATTCAATAGAGAGTCACGTGTGCATACTCAAGCGAGTTTTGTATGGACTAAAACAAGCACCCAATGCTTGGTACACTAGGATTGAGAACTATTTCACCGGGTTGGGCTTCACCAAAGGTGAAGCAAATGAGAACCTTTACCATATTGTGGTTGAAGTTAAATTGTTGATTATAGTATTATATGTCGATTTATTTGATTCTAACAGGTGATCCGAAGCTTATTAAATCTTACAAAGAGGATCTTGCAAGAGAATTCAAGATGAAGGACCTTGGGTTCATGCATTACTTTCCTGGTATGGATGAATGGCAAGGAGATGGGGAACCATTTGTCTCTTAGGGAAAGTATACCAACGAGATATTGAAGAGGTTCCACATGGAGAGAAGCAAACCCATGGAGACTCCTGTAGCAGGTAATTGGAGGAAGGAATGCTACTTCAGGTGAAGTTGTGGAGGTTGCTATTCATAGATAGCTTGTGGTTTCACTCATGTATTTGGTGAACACAAGACCAAACATGCATTTTGTAGTTAATCAACTTATTGAAGCCATGGTTAAGCCAACCAAACTCTATTGGAAGACAACTAAACATGTGTTGAGATACCTCAGAGGCACCACTCAGTGTGGTATTTGCTACAAACAGACAAAGGGAGTGAAGCTTCAGGGCTTCACAGATGTAGATTGTGTAGGGAGTCCATTCGACAGGAAGAGCACATCGGGGGAATCTTCAATATTGGGTCATCAACATTTTCTTGGTACAATATGAAGCAAAGGTTAGTTGCACTCAGTTCAATAGAAGCAGAGTACATGGAGACTATTCAAGTATCTCGTGAGGATTTTTGGATGAGAAAGATCCTTGTTGAGTTATTTTGTCAATAGATGGATCCTATAGTGATTTACTGTGACAACCAAAGTTGTATCAAACTCTCTGAGAAACTAGTTTTGCATGATTGGTCCAAGCATATCGACATCCGATATCACCATCTACGAGATTGTGTGTAGAGGAGAATCATGTTGATGGAGTACATTCCTATAGAGAAGCAAGATGTAGATAATTTGACAAAGGCATTTTCAAATGCAAATTTGAGTTTCACAGAGGTAGGATCGGGGTATTATATAATACCTTTATTGTTGATAGGGAGTGTTAAAAATGCAACAAGAAAATCCTAATTTAATTTGTCCTTGACTTAAATTAGGAATTAAATTGTAATTCCATATCTCATGACAACTTGCAATAGTTAATAAGTTGATTTGACTTAGTTAGGTTAGTTAAATTTGAGTTAGGAGTCTAACTAGGGTCACGTAGAGTGGCTCCTAAACTTAGGAGAAATAGTTGAGTTTGTTTTGAGTTGTAACTATTTAATTTAGTCTAGTTGAGTTAAATTCAATTAAACTAGTTCCAACTGATGGAGGAATTAGTGGGAGCTCAAAAATAGCGGGGTGTAACCAACATTAGTGGGGTGTGACTTACTATAGTGGGGTGTAACCAACATTGATCAGTAAACTGAAGATTCACTCATAATTAACTCATGCATGTCAGATCAGAGAAAGACCCAGTTGAGATTAGAGTTAAGGGACAATGTACTATCAGCTGTATAATCATCCAATTTGTATAGGTGGTGCGTACAATCAGAGTAAGTCCTATGAGGATTGCATAATTCATAATTGTGGGATTTCTCAATTAAATATGCGCTATTTCTGAAGGGAACAACACAAGGAAATAAGAGCTTGACAGACAACATAATTAACTAAGTATTGGCTTGAGCTTATCTATGAAGCAGTGAGATAGGTAGAGATAATGCAGAGGTTGCTCGAGCTTGAGCAAAGCACTGTAATCTTCTCATATTTTCTGACTAATGCAATATACAGATAGCAGGGGTTTTTAGCTGTGGCTTTCCCCAAGAAATCATTGTGTAATGTGTTGATTGAATTCTTTCTTTTCTATTCTTCATGATTTCACATTTGTTAATTGTTTTCACAGTTGGTAGAGTAGATTCAGGTCTATTGTTTTGGTAAATTACAATTAGCAGTTTGAATCTACAAGTAATTTCTACACTTAATTGTGAGGTTAATGGACATCACTCACATCACATATGGTGATTATTTTTGGCATCAAGGTATCTAACCGGGAAACATGCAACTCTCTATTATAATGCCAACTTTGGGAACAAGTCAACATTTCTTGCTATATGATTGGGGCATAGGAACCATACTTAATTTTTCTTAGCATCTTTTGTCATTGCACAACAAGCCTCCTATACACTCTCCATCATTGGTTTCCATTCACCTTACCCTTATTTATGATAATTATACTTGGGAAATCCTATTTACTCATGAGCCTTGCTCCATCGTTTCGATGTTTTTCACCACAACACATGGTTGTGGTCAATGTGAATTGTTATGTTTAACTTCTATAACAAGCAACACCTTGAATTTTTGGGCTGGTAATTGCTTTCTAGTGGAGGTGAGGTGAGATTCCTCCCCTCGTCAGCCTTACCATTCTTCCTCTTAGGTTCACCACCCCTCTTTATCTCTTGGGCTATCCAAATACTTTTTCTCTGGCTTAGTTTTGATTCTTTTTTCTGCTAAGTTACCAAATTCTATCTCTTATGTGTCTTTTTTCTCTTTCCTTCAATATGGTTTGGTTTCAAGGAGTGGAATCCATAAAGGTATATGGGAGACTGTGTTTATTTGGTCTCCTCTAAACCCTATATGGTTATATCTCTTCTTTCTCTCTTTCAAGCCTTCCTTTCCAACTTGGGACTCACTCTCCTCCCTCCTTTATCTCATCCTAATGACTCTCTCCTCATTTTCAGGAACAACTTCTCTCCCTATGCAACAATAATTCCCAACCAAAGAGCTTGTGTTCATCGTGGGGTAATGTATTAATAGGAGCATGGAGATCAAGGATTTACATAGGCTCAACTCAAAGTTGAAGGTTTGAAAATATGACTTTTGGAGCTCATTGAAGATGAGAGGTATATTGCCAATCCATAGTGCCTTCTCTCAAACAAAAAGGTTCTGGCTAATGTGGCTGATTAGGTTCCAGATGCAGGTCAAATTTGTAGATGGTACAACCAATACATGTAATCAATGGACATCTATTGGCACATGAAGTATTCTTGTTTTGAATCAGCAATTATAGGACATTGAAAAGCACATAGGAATTCCTCAAGATCTTGGCTACTCTTCGTCCAAAATCAAGGAGCCTATTTTGGTAGAGGCCACATATTAAGACCCTTCTTCCTAGTTAAGTTCTTCATGCTATGGTTTTAGTTTATCAATTTATGTTTTTCCTTCAATTTCCTCACGGCCTTGAAGGCTTGATATTCTGCATATGTATTTTGAATTTTGATTCTTTAAGCAATATTTTGTCCTTTTCCTATTTTAAAAGGCTACATTTTTTGACATGGTCAAGTTTTCCTAGTGACTGACCTATCTAAAATGTTTCTGAATATCATGTAATATATTGTTATGAAGGCAATACAAACATTTAATTCACAACTAAAAACTTATTATTGTCTTATATGTGACACTTTTTGTGATTTTAGTTGTTAAGATATGGAATCTTTAAGAAATATATAATTCATGTTTATAATAATGTATAAATTATGAATACTTTGTTTCTAAGGCATCCCTATGGCTCTATCACATGATTTCATAGCCTAAAAGTTACGCAATTCCTACAAAAGTTATTTCTACATGGTTGATCATAATATATTTGTTCTTTTTGTTATTTTTGCAATTGCAAGTTTAAAAAAGATTGATCTGCAAAAAATACAAAGTTTGCCTTGTTTTTTGAAACGTCAAAACTATTATATGTGACCAAATTAAAATACACGCCCAATCTTTATTTTTTTCTCTCTCTTTCTCTCTATATGTGTGTGTGTGGGAGGGGGGTGGGTAAATTTAATTGTCATTTAGAATAAAATTAAAGAACAAGAGAGGTTGCTATCATGCATTGAGATTTGAGATTTCATGTAAATTTTAAGGAAAAGCTGGCTTAGAGTAAAAGCATGCCCTAGACTCAACTTTGACCCAAATATAGTGATTTAAATTCCATAAGGTAAAATTTGTGATTTGATACTTGTATATAACTTTATGTTGGCATTTTTAGACAAAAACCTTCATGTTGTGCATAAATGCTAAAAAAATCCATATAAAACCAAAGGACATGTTAGACTGCACTAAAATACACACCCACCTCTCAAAATTCATTCAATTTGAGTGTTTAATATTGTAAACAATTTTTTAATGTAATTTTGCATAAGACTGTATACTTAATTTTGTATTTGTAGTCATAAAAATATCATGTTGTGCAAAAATAGACAAGATATGCTTAGGAAAAACCTAGAAATTCACAATTTGTTTGTAAAAAGTAAGCCAAGGTTGTTATACACCTTAGATTTGAGTTGTGAAAGTTGACAAGGGTGTGGTTTATCATTATATACCTATTCATGTTGTTAATTTTTGGAATTTGAAGTTTAGAAAAGGTTGATTTGCAAAAGAGGCAGATTGCCTTATCATTTGGAAGTCAAAAATTGTATTATGTGACCAAATTAAAATGCAAGCCCAAACTTCCTTTCTACTCAAAATTTTATTTTATAACTTGTAATATGGAGGTATATGTATATGGTAAATATACTTATGTCATCAATAATGCAATTGAAGAATAAGAGAAGTTGCCATCATGCACTAAGATTCAGGATTTCATGTGAATTTTAAGGAAAAATAACTTGGAGTAAAATGCATGCCCTAGATTCAATTTTGACCCAAATTTAGTGGTTTAACTTTTAGAAGGTGTAATTTGTGATTTCACAACTATATAAAGCCATATATTAACATTTTTAGAGAAAAACCTTCCTACTATGCATAAATGCTAATTTTTTCTCTGTAAAATCAAAGTGCATGCTACGCTACACTAAAATGCACATCCAACTCTCAAAACTCATTCAATTTTGAGTGTTTAAAATTGTAAACAACTTTTTTATGTCGTTTTACATAAGTCTATATACTTATTTTCAGAAGAAAAATCTGTGATGTTATATATTAAGGGAATATATGTTCAGCTTCTGAGAAGCGATGACAAAAATACATGCCAGGTGAAAAAAAGACTTCGGCCATTGAGAGGGCATGTAAGCCCAAGCCCATAAACAAGCCCCAATAAACAGCATATAAATCCATATACAAGCATATTTCCGTATAATCTTCAGAAGAAAGAAACCGCCGAAACCGCAGGGTTCCTATTACTCTGTCATGGAGAAGAAACAGTAAACAAAACCAGGGGCAGAAACCCAGAGACTAAGGCCAGTCCCGTATGATGAAGCTGGAGATGGCTGAAAAATTTCTATATGCCGATAGCACCCGCCGAAAAAAAACACAGGGATCCAGATACACGGACATGGAAAGAAACAGTTACAATACTAGATACTGAGACCCAAAGTCTAAAGCCGGTTCTGAAAGATACAACTGGAAGAGGCAGCAAGATTCAAAAAAGCCGTTATCTCAGGAAGCATGAGTAGCTTTAATGATGCTCAAAAGAGCAGACACCGGCCTCCTGGCATCCCCAAAAATGGAAGCATTTCTCCACTTCCAAATGAGCCAGCAAGAGTGAACGAAAAGGGACCGCCACAACACAGATTGGCAGCTCCACCATCTGATTCCATCCTGTACAGAAGAGAAAGAAAAATGAGGAAATCCAAAGGAATAAGAGAGGTCATACCAGATGGACGTAGATATAGGACATTGAAAGAACAGATGCAGATTTGTTTTTGAGTCCATAAGGCATAATTGACAGCGCCCCGGGCCCGACCAGCCCTTCCTTTGTAACACTTCCCAGGTCAGATTCTTGTTGCAGAAAACAAACCACAAAAAGAGCACCATTTTGAGCGGGCAAGAGACTTTCCAAAGGGGGGGCGGAAAGATCGTGAGGGGGGAGAAAACAGGATGGGTTGTCAAAGCAGCATAAATGTTTTTAACAGAGATTGGAAAGGGTTTGGAGGGGAGGGCCCAAACCAATGAATCCTTGGGAGCAGCACGGTGAATAGCCATATTCGAGAGGCCTTGGATAAAAGAGGACCATAGAGGAGAGAGGGATGGAGGAAGGTGAAGGTCAGTGGCTTCGTTCCAGATAGGGGATGTGTGTGACCAAGATTTTATCAGCTTGTTCCAGGTAAAAATACCTTTAGAATGAAGGAAGTGGACCAAAGGGAGAGGGAGAGAAGTGGATGGGCCATGTAATATTCGGTCAAAACCAATGAGAATGCTGGTCCCAGAGAAGATATTCCATCGCAGATTTTCCATAAAGAAAAGCTGTAGCTTCCTGAAGCCCATCCAGATAGCAGAGCCTCTCCTTTTTCCCAGTGACTTTCTCCTGTACTAGAATACAATTCCTTTTCCCTTTAGGTATTTTCTGTTTATGAGCTGGCTCCATGGCCCATTTCCAAAGATTCCTCTGTGCAGTGATTTGCATATCAGGGCTTTTCCAAAAACTTTAAGGTCTAATAAACCCCAGCCTCCTTCTTTTCGGGATCTTGTAATGTCTTCCATTTTGACGAGATGGATTTTTGATTGAATGGTTTTTCCACCCCATAAAAAATTTGCAGCAAGGGAGCACATTTTTTTTGTTATGGAGATTGGAAGAAGGTAAAGGTGGGCCCAATAGACTGCCAGTTGGGACAGCACAGCCTGTACCAGGATAAATCTTCCCGCAAGTGAAAGAAATCTCCATTCCCATCCCGATATCCTGTAGTAAAAACGATTGATGAGCCAAGACCAGTCCTGTTTTCGATAGCCTTTTGCTTTTAAAGTGAAACCAAGGTATTTTATTCCATTGTCAATCGGCTCCTGTGCGATGCCAAGCAGGGCTGCTATCCATAAAATAAGCTCTTCATTGGAGTTTGTATGGAACAATTTTGATTTTTCCTTGTTAATAAGGATACCTGATGCTGATTGAAATTTTTGCAAGATGTTGAAAATACATATCCGGGATTTTTTGCATAGCATAGCGAAAATGAGGATATCATCTACAAACAAATTATGGGAAAGATAGATGTCTTTGCAAATTTTTACTGGACGGCATTCCCTATCCGCAACCGCCCTATTAATCTGTAAGCTGAGGGTGTTCATAACTAGGATGAACAACAGTGGGGAGAGAGGGCATCCCTGGCGAAGCCCCCTCTCGGCTTTGAAGAAGGAGGCTGGAATACCATTAATGATAACAGAGAAATGTACATTTTCTACACAGGCCATTACCCATTCAATACCTTTGGATCTGAGACCAATTTTTGCCAGCAAAATACGAAGAAAACTCCAGTCCACACAATCATATGCCTTTTTTAGATCGATCTTGTAGATTTCCGCCTCTGTATTGTTCGTCACCATGGAGAATAAACATTCTTGGGTCATTGCAACAGCATCCCAGATGTTGCGGTCTTTTAGGAAAGCATGCTGATTTCTGGAGATGAATTTATTTAACGTGGGCTTTAATCTTTCCGCTATAATTTTTGATATGATCTTGAACAAAGAGTTACATAAAGAGATAGGGCGATAATCATGGAGAGAGGCGGAACCTTGCTTCTTGGGAATCAATGCGATGAAAGTGGAGGTTAATGCACTGTGGATATTCCCCGACATACGGGATGCTTCTACCATGCACAAGAGGTCCGACTTAAACAAGTCATAGAAATGAATAAAAAATTCGATGGGCCATCCATCTGGCCCCGGACTCCTATCCTTTTTGAAGGATTTCATAGCGGAAAGCAGCTCTTCCTCAGTGACAGGCTTGACAAAATCCTCATATGCATCTGCATCAAACATAACAGGAACCAACTCCACCGCCCAGAACATGTCTTGGAAACTGCTTTGACCTCTTTTGTATTGATTATGGAAAAAATTGGTAGCTTCTTTTGCTATATCTTCCTGTGAGTAAAGAAGATTTCCCCCATCATCCCGAATCATCCAGATAGTGTTCAACTTCCTTTTGGAGTTTGCGAATGAGTGGAAAAACCTTGTATTTTGGTCACCCTCATTGAGCCAAAGCGCTCGGCTCTTTAAACGCCAGGTTAACTCCTCTTTGTGCAGCAATTCTTTCTTCCTCGAGATGAGCTTCCTGATTTTGTTCTTTTTACCAAAAGACATGGAGCACCAGGAGGAGTTTGAAATGAGAGCTTCCAATTCGAGCTGGATGGAAGAGAGCTCACGTT